>BEWF01000196.1:0-68143 GCA_002583695.1 Pleurotus salmoneostramineus
CAAACAGTCAGAAACCCCTCAGAGGCAAGTACAGAGTTTAAATATTTAATTACTAATAATTATTACCCGGATTCAGGGAAATGCCAAGTACCTGATCGAATACTACCCATCGAACAGTTCCTCCCTTCTTCCCTCTCCATGTCGGCCGCCACTAAACATCTGAAACGACGCTAACGGGGTTTGCTTTTCTCGAACAGGGTTGAATATTTTGCTGCTTGTCATTCCTTTTTCGTGGGCTGCGCATTTTGCTCATTGGAGCAATCGGGCTCAGTTTGTCTGTACGTATCCACCCGGATGCGTGCTTGTTGCGCTGATCTTCATTCGGATTTGCAGTGTCGTTTTTCGCCATTAGAGTGTTTTCAAAGCACCTAGTTACCGACTAGGAACGAGCGTTGAGGACTAGGAACGGTATCCAAGGCCTGCGCCGCCATTACCCAAGCAAAAGTTCAGAGCCAGACTCCGATCATAAGTCCGCGGACTGTCGTTGTCGTTGTCGACTGCGTCTTCTGCCTTGATAGCCTGCATAAAAGTGCAGAAAAGCTAGTATATGTACCATTCTATGTGCTTCCAACTACATACTGGATGTCAGCTTTCTTTTGAATCGTCGCCCAATCCATCATCTAATTCGATGAGTGCGCCGGTTGGCCATAATCCAAGTGCCACTTACTTCTTCACTTGTGAAATTTTGAAAAGCGTAGGGAGCTAACTTATTAACGTTTGAAAACTCTGTGAGTGCTATATGTCAATGATAAGGTGCTTAGAATGATGTGCAAGCATCGAGGATTGCCTATCAGGAGTTCCCCTGACCCTCCTAATAGCCCAATGGAGACACGGAGTCTCAAACCGTACGCGGCCATCAGTCGGATCGGACGGGCTCAATAGCTCCACGACCTAGGCACCAGACATCTCGACCAGAAATTTCGTTTTGAAAACACTCTATTATCCCTCTGGAAAGGCTCATCGAATATGGCGGTGATCAGATGTGTTTCTATGTTGGTATTGATTTCGGTGACCTCATCGTCGTCACCCTGAACAAGTGAGGGGAATTACTTCTTGTTTGGGTTCCAACATTGACATTCTGTGTGTCGCGCGTAGTGCTGTTGAGGCAACCCTCGCCATCATCCTTCTGACGAAATGCGAGTGAGGCATATTCCTCACTTGTTCGTGGTGGTGACTTGTTGGCGTTGACTGACATTCATATGCCTACAGGCTTCGTCTGCTCCAGTCAACTATTGTCGGGGTGGTTGTCTTGCACTTACTCCTCATCCCCGGGACGGCTTTCCTCACGGGTGGTGCTCGCATCGCGTCGCAGGATTTACATCCGCACGTCACTGAATTGAACCACGTTCTCTTAACGATTGGGTATGTTCGATCGTTTGTTCGTGGCGGTGGCACTCATTCATATGTTACCGCATATTTTCAAGCGTCCTCTCTCTCTTACTGCCGTCAGCTTTCTGGTCTGCGTTGGATCGTGGCCCTGGTGACGTAGCTGGGGCACCCGCAGCAGGTATAGTCAGTGACGAAACGCGCACGATATTCCTACAAATCAGCCGTGGCATCGCAATTGTTTTGCTCTTGATGTAAGTTGGTCGCCGAGTCTTCCCGCTTCGTCGGCTTTACATCTCACGTTTTTGCAGCTATGTTGCCTCTCGCATCTTCCTGCACAACCCACCCGGTGAAAATAATGCAATGCAAGTCCATCAAGATGCGCCTGAAGCGTTGCGGAAACAGGATACGGATTATAGGGTTGGGAAGCCGGAGATCAACCAGTATGTTTGTATTGGGATGCTCGTAGCTGTCATTGCTTTGATGGCGACTACGGCCGAATGGGTAGGCCCTCCTTCGCGATACATCGGTCTACCCGTGGTTGACTTGCAATTCTCTATCTAGCTCGTTGAAAGTATCGAGTTTGTCCGAGAGCAGGGGATCAACGAAGAGTACCGCTTTCTTACTTCAGCCTATCCAAAACTCATGCTGACATTTCGACATCTAGGTTCTTCGGTCTTGTCTTGTTACCTATCGTATCATGGTCGGCAGATGGCGCCGTCTCTCTATTCTTTTTCGTCAAATATCTTGAACGCTTAATTTTTGCGACTGATCCACCCGAACCAGCAACCCTTGCTAAAGCCCGGGCCATCGACCTCAGTATCCAGTTCAGCCTGTTCTGGATGCCTTTCTTCGTTCTGCTAAGTTGGTGGACTAATCGAACTCTCAACCTTTTATTTGGTGCGTCTTTCAAGTTGATCAGACGCGAAGAAAGTCTCATGCGGGGTTTGTAGACATGTTTGAAGTGGCGGTTCTCCTGGGTGCATGCTTCTTGGTGAATTATGTGACCGCGGATGCAAAGACGAATTGGGCAGAGGGATTTGTGATGGTGTCGTTCTATGTCATGATCGTGAGTGACTTACACGATGTCTCTGCGTCATTGACTTCACAATGTTAACAGGCACTTTGCGCGTGGTTTTACACGGGTCAACCAGAAATACATGAATTGCTGGGTGACTGTGGTGTGTTGGCTTCGGAAGCTGTTGAGGGTGAATTGCTGGGTCACCGCTGAATGATGATTTCCTAACTCTCAACTATAGTGCTTTTTCGTTTGTTGAACATTCTACGCTCGCTAATGTACCTTGTTGTAATGCTCTCCTATTTGTCTTCGGTTCATTGGGATTTGGATGTCCCGCCTACTACTAGTATGCGACTGGAGTTACACCGATCCACGCTAAGTATTGAGAGTTACCTGCAATAGCGATTTGGAGGTTGGGGGGAAGCAAAGAGACCATGGTTCTACGTATCAAGAAATGTATGACGGCCCATTCCTCTCGACTTTTGGTGATGAGAATGGAGACATGCGACGCAGCTCAGCTCTTCGCTGCGACCCAGGTCTGATTCCAAGGGGTTTCATTGACCGTCGCAGGAGCAAAGGACTGTGTATTGGACACGCTCTGAATGATTGTATCGTCTTGCACACTCCGAGCTCGGAACTGGACGTATGTTCATAAGTAACGAGAGGTCATAAAGTACTTAATATGGAGCGGCGAGCGCACCTCGTCCGCCTACTTACTATTCATCGACAATCCCACGAACTCGGAAGTCGTGAAGTTTACCTTTGACAGGTTGGTCGCTGGCATCAGTGTGGTCAAAAGTTGGGAGCGAGCCGAGCATCACTTGCGGCACTGCTTCTCCTTGTTTGGAGACTAAAAGAAGCAGAACATGCCGCTCGATGCAAAACTTTGAGTCTTGAAGCTTGACTCTTGAGAGCGTAGGTGGTTGGGGAATGGATAGGAGAGATCCTATTTCTCCTAAGTTATTGTGGCGTCTGAGACAAACAGGGCCAAACCTGTACGGTGAAGCGTAACTTGTATTCTCTTCTTCTAGACAAAACACTTTACTCAACTCCTCCGGCAACGACGGTCGCAGAGAATGGACGTTGTGAACGCGGTGCGGAACTGCCTCGAGCGGTGGGAGAAGGATGGCAAGCTTGAATGGTGCGTATTTGCTTGCACCGTGGTGGTCTTGCTTTTGACCTTGTTTCTTTCTCCTTCCTAGCCGCACCATCCTAGTCTCACCTCATTGCAACCCATCTGACCCGAATTGCTCGGATGTCCTGTCTACCGCCTATCATACACTCCTGGCTTCTACCCTCAAAACCCGGTCGCCCAAGCACTCACTGTCACATACAGCCTTTGCCGATTTCGTGCAGTCTGTGCTTGATGGGCTTCCTTCGTCCTCCTCGTCCAACTCGAGGGCGGCACTTTTTGGGGAGCATTTGGTGGATATGATATGGTCTTTGGACTTGGAGCTTGATGAACTCCTCAGCGACACGAAATCCCTGCTTGGCGCAAACTCGGGAGGAGCGACTGAACCTTCCAACGCCGTACTCACCAAAGCCATGAAGTCCAAGTTGAACATTGAAAATGACAAGGAAACTATCTCCCTCATTGTCAAAGAGCTTTTGGTTCGTTAAATTCATCTCGCGCCTTCTCCGCCGCCACCAACGTTGGTATTCGTATCCCAGAAACGCGGGATCGTCAATCCTTCCCTCTGCCGAGAGCGACTGGACCTTGCGTTGTTGGCCAGTGTGGGACTTATACCGGATAAGCCTACTTTGGATAAGAAGGAAATTCGGACACGGACAAGTCTCTTGTGAGTAGCATCGTGTCTTGTGCATGATATGATACGCGGTACTGAGATGTGGCGCCGCAGCTATAAACAAAATAAGTTCAATCTTTTGCGTGAACAATCGGAAGGTTACAGCAAGTTTACATCCGAACTCACAAGCAGTCTTGGCCCTTCGCATTCACCTCTCACTGGTCGTCCAGAGGAACCCTACGCGCTGGTTGAAGCCCGCGCCCGTCCTGTATGGGAGAAACTGATCAGCTTGATAGGCTACTTCGACCTCGACCCCAACCGAGCATTGGACATCATCATCGACGTTCTCTCTGTCAACCTCGCCACACATTATACTTTCCTGCTGGCCCTATTGTCGTTCTCACCATGGGCTGGGTCTTATGTTCCTCCACATAAGCGGAAAACGACAAGTTCATCCAAAGAACCCAGCTGCTACAAGGGCAAGAGCTTGGACGAAGTTTTGTCTTTGGCTGAGTCCACAACCCAGGCCAAAGTTGGGGGATCGCGGGTTCTGGCCCAAGTGCTAGGATTCAAGTTTGCCTATTGCCACCAGGTATATATCGCGTAGTTTCCCTGATTTCGTCAGTTTTCTTACCACTTGCGTAGAATCCAGAGCACAGCGATTTCGGCTTCAAGAGTCTTTGCCTGACCGCCGCCCTTTTAATACGCGAGAAGTTTATATCTATAGAGGACCTATATCCCCATGTATGTGCATTCTTCGCTTGCTGATGCCACAAACTTACACTTCTCAGCTCAACCCACTTGATGACCAAATGGAGGCTGCCCATAAAGAGTACCTCGATGACGTTCAGAATCGAATATCTGGTGCCAAGGTCAGCCAATTGGCCATGGCAGCTCCATTAGAATCGTCTGGATCTTCATCATCAAAAGCCAAGGCTGGAACTCCAATAGACAACAAGAAGCATGTTCGTGTCGTCAACCAGAAGGCTGCGATTGTGAAGGCACTTCTAGCGGTTGGTCACCTTCGGCCCGCTGTGTCCATCTTGACCGAGTTTCCGTGGCTGGTCGACGCTCATCCAGACATTGCTGATTTACTGTTACTCGTGGCGAAGACATCGATATCATCGTTATATACCTCAACATGCGTCGTCAGGGAACGTAACGCTAGCTTTACACTACCACGCACGAAGTATGGTAGCAGCCATTCGACCGCGACACCCCAACGTCGGACTTTACTCACTCTGGTCGCCCCCACCCCTCCCAGCACAATCAACACTGACTTCGTCTTTTTCTTCCCTGATTGGGCAGAATATGTCCCTATATGTTCAACGCTCGATGATCTCATGGATGTCGCTGAGCCCCTTCTCCGATTTATTGGACTCCATATCTCTCGTGAACCGCTCTTCGTGACAAAATTCCTTCGGCTGGGCAGAGCGCATCTTTTGACCGCGGTATTCCCGGCCTCCTTACTAAATTCACACCAGTACCTGACGCTTGTTCCATCCGTAGGTTCATATCGATTCCGAGACGAAGAAACCATCAACTGATCCCGAACATCCTGTCCGCCGATTTTGGTTCAATATCTCGCGAATGTACCTTCTACCGGCATTGTCTCTCATACGGGGCAATGCAGTGTGCACGGTTGAGATATGGAACATCATCAAACAGTATGAGACCGTCGGTCGGTGGAAACTGTACGGTGAATGGAAGACAGCTGCCTACAAGTCACACCCTGAGTTACGCATTCGCCAAGTCCAAGCGGATAGGGAGGCGAAAGGCATCCTTCGGCGACTCTCCCACAATACGATTGATACGCTTTCCGGGGCTGTTGCGAAGCTGGCCCATTCCAACCCTATCATCTTCTTTGGTAATGCAGTAGGCCAAGTGATGGCGTACGACAATCTCGCTGGTGTCGTGATACAGTCACTGAAGTTCGTCACTAATATGGGTTTCGATGTCCTGGCATTTATCGTCTTGGATTACCTCGCCAACCCGAACAAACCTCGAGTCAAAGATGATGGTGTCAATACTTCTGACTGGCTTCAAAGTGCGTCCTTCATTGCAACATCTCAATATAGTGCTCAACCCCACCCCCCTAGGTCTCGCTTCGTTCATCGGTATGCTCTTCCGACGATACAACGCTGACTTGACACCCGTGCTATCCTACATTGTTCATCAACTCCACAACGGCCAAACGACCGAAATCATAGTCCTTCGGGAGTTGATATGGAAGATGGCTGGCATCGAACCTCTGCCCAGCTTGTCTGACACGCAGATCCAAGCAATGGCAGGTGGCCCGGTCCTTCGAATTGAAGCAGTCGCCTCAGCCACTCGTGGTGCGCGATTGGATTCTACTGAGGCCAACCTCCGTGGACCACAACGCCTCAGCAAGGCGTTGATCGACTCGAACCTTGCGCTACCACTCTTGATCCAAGTTGCTCAGCAGCGCCAGTCCTCTGTGTTCAAGGCATCAGACGCTCACATGAAGTCGCTCGCTAGCCTCTTCGACAATGTGAGTCCTGCGAAGCACTCCCACTATTTGACGTTTCAACGGTGGCTCTATAGACCCATGGTGTCCTTCTTCAATACATCGAATTCCTGAATTCACCGGCGATCATGGTTCCGCAAGACTATCTCAAGAAGGTACTACCCTCCCTTGGTGAACTTGGAGAAACATATGGCATCTGCGCACCTGTGTGCATGCAAATCTTTCGCCCCGTCTGGCATGGTGCCCTTCTCGTAAGTCTGTTTGACATTTCTTGGTCCTGCCTTACTCAGTCACTCTTAGAAAGCTGCATTGGACAATCATGAACAAGAGAAACGAGCTAATGAGGAGCACGAAAAGAAATTGAAGGCCGAGCTCATCACGAAGAGAGACCCGGGCGCATCTACGTCGAGGATCGCATCTCCTAGTGTTCCCCCAAGTAGCGACGCCACGGATTCTAAGCCAGAACCCTCCAATGCCACTGGTGAAGATGCGCAAATGGAAGTGGATGCTCCCCAACCTGAAGCCAGTCAAGTTGCCTCCAATGTAGGTTGTTTCTGATAAAACCATCATCGCGAATCAATTGAATAACCCATGTGCATAGTCTCCTTGGAGGCCGGAGCTATCTACTATGTTTGAGGATATGAAGAAGATCGTCCCCAATAATGCTCTCGATCTACTTGGGTACGAGAATAGTTTCCTTTTTGTAGTGTTGTATGCCCTGACACTTCCTTAGACCCGGTTTCTATGTCACCTTCTGGCAACTTTCCACCTACGATCTCTCTCCCCCTGGCCCTCGTTATGACGATGAATTGAGGGCTCTTCGCTCCCTCTCTCTCCAGGAAGACAAGAAGCTAGCCGCTGCTGAAAAGGTCAAGCGGGGTTCGGCTGGTTCATTCCGTGCACGGAGAGATCGTTACAATTTCTTCGTGAACGCGTTGACACAGGAATACAAGGACCAGACAATCTCAAGAGAGTTCACTATCAAACGTCTTTCCCGAGAGAAACTCCACTGGTTCTCACACTGTCCGTCTGTTTCGAAGGTTTATCACAATACCTTACTAATATATTTCCAGTCCCGAAAGCACACCCACTGGCACAAGCTTTCATTGACTACTGTATACAACCCCGGTGCTTGATATCGCCGATGGACGCCGATTACTGCTCCCAAATCATCAAGTTTATTCATTCGCAAGGTACTCCAGGATTCCCTACACTCATCTGCTACGATAAGGTATTCCCCCGCACCACTTGCATTACGAGTCGGCTAATCATCGTTTTAGCTCCTCGGAGAGCATATCAAAGTAGTGCTCTTCTCTTGCAGTGAATACGAAGCACGCAACTATGGTATGCTCACATATTTTCGAAGTTCTAATGTGTTCACAGTTTTGCTCAGGGCGGTTCCTTCTTGGTTTACTCACCGATCTGCAGAAGTGGTTCCAAGATGAGAAGTTATTTGCTCAGGATAACCGGTCCAGCAAAGGCTTCCATCCTGGATTCCAGATCTTCTGGAAAGCCAACCCTGGTGTTCTTACGGAAGATAAGTTGATGGATTGGCCCAGTTTCAAACGCGTCGTGGGTAAATGGCATAAGAAATTGGCCAAGGTACGTGATCGTGTCCTCCGCGTCTTTGCAGAGGTCTCAACCCTACTGTAGTCTTTCATTGATTGCATTCAAACGGGAGAATTCATGCATGTCTACAATTCGATCATCGTCCTCAAAGAGATTTTACCCGTATTCCCTCTTGGGTCGGTGGGCGACCATGGAGTGAATCTTGACAAAACGATGGACCGCTTCTTGGTAGAAGAACAGCGCGGTGATTTGAAGATTCTTGCTACCAGGTAGGCTCCCTTTCAGTGTTTGAAACGCTGTTGATCTCATTATTCCTCAAGTTATTCTGCTGCGCTCAAGAAACGGGAGAGCTTGTGGGCCAAACCAGCTGCCACTGTTCCTTCTAAGGTAGCTAAGAACTCCACTTCCTGTTGATGTTCCAAGACACTTATGCTCCCATCGTAGTCTACCGCCTCCCCAGCTCTTCAGCCCTCTCATAGCCTCGATCATCCAAGAGGCAACGGAGTCCCGCCTACTGGCCCGAGTTCTCAGAGCACTCGTCGAGATGTATCTTCTTTGCCCGCTTCAACGCCATCGGGTCCTCGAGCTCAATCGTCTATCTCCGCGCCGCCGCCCTCCACTAATGAGAAGACCCTTTCCCCCTCCACGAAATCGGCGATGGGCAGGTACGTTATTGTCACCTTTTGCGAACAACCTGATCCTGAGAAGTCGAATTAGCGTTCCTCGGCCGGAGGTTGTCAAAAGGGTTCGACCTGACGCCAAGGCTAACGGCATCAATAAGATGGACGTCGATCCCAAATCTAAGGAGCCACCCCAGGCTCCTGATGCTGTCATGAAAGACGATGTCACTACTGAACGCTTGATCAAGTCTGATTCTCGGAGGAGCAGTCCGGCTGTCAATGGGGACGCGAGCAAGCTCAATGGGCAGCGGCCGGAGCAAGCAATTGGCAAGGATGTTCGTGGTGTCGACGATACGGTTCCGAAAGCCGATGTCCAGTCACTCCCGCCTGTCGCTATGCTCCCTCCCTCGCTGCCCAGCCAGACCCAATCTGCCCAAGAGCTCCGGGAAACTGCGAAGCACTCGATATCAACTCGAGCAGATGATAAACCTGGACGTGAAGCAAGGAGTCAAACGGGGTCTGCTGCCCCTTCGCCTGCTCATCGCCGCCGCACCCAATCTCCTCAATCTCGGCCTGGAACACGGAATCCCAGTGCAGATAGTCGACATAGTGCCGGTCGGAGTCGTTCTGATAGACCAACAGATGCGGAACAAAAGCAACGACAAGAATCACGGGATCATGCTTCATCTTCGTCTCGCCGAGATAGCCTGACACATGTTCGTGGCGAACGCCGGGAACGGACATCAACGCGAGAACAAGACAAAGATGAGCGTGGCCGAGATAGGCATGGGGATCGAGAGAAAGAACGGGAACGCGAGAGGGAAAGAGAACGTGAAAGGGACTACAGAGAGAGGGACCGAGATAGGGATCGACACAGGAGAGATGAAAAGGATAGGGGAGATCGAGATAGTCGGAAAGAACGAGAAGCCAACTCTCGTGGTACGCCGTCCGCCCCTGCTGCTATGGATGATCGCGCGCCCCCCACGCGACCAGATCCCTCGAGGCATCGCGCAGGTCCGGAGGACGGGTTGGGTAAGAGAAGACGAGGCGGTGAGGATGACCCCGAGAGAGATTCGAAACGGAGTTCTCGGAAAGACGGCCACCGGGAAGAACGTGGCAGTCGGAGATCCTCCGAGAAGGATAGCCACGATCGGGGACGCGACTCTGACAAGAGACGCAGAGAGCGAGATCACTTGGACACCGAGAACAAGCCGGCATCCCCTGATAAGGTACTCCACAGCAACTAATGTCTTATTGTCAAACAAGTCAACTCACTTTTACTCCGTCCAGGCCGCTGAGAAGCGGATACCTGAAGGGCCGGCCTCACAGAAGCCGTTACCTCCAAGCACACCGTCTGCCCCACGGGCTATGTCAAGTACAGAATCCACACGGGGTAGCAAGGGTGATACAAGCACTACCCGAGATAGGCACCGTGGGGACGGCGCACCATCTCAGTCGAGTAATGCACCCCCACCCTCGGGACCGCCTGATAGCAGCATCGGCAGCGCCAATCAGAGTCTTGGGAGTCTGCGCTCTCGCATAGGCGGCAAGGAACCAACAGATCCATCGTCTCGAGCGTCAGTTAGTAACTCCTCATCAAACTCCTATCCTTCCAGAAAGGACGATGACAGAGATAATCGGAAGCGTACGTTATCTGGTGAGTTTATATATCTGGTTAAACTGAACCCAAGGATTGTCGCTGATGCTGTGAATTTATTTTCTTCCCCCCTCCCTGTGTTCTTCGCACCCTAGAACGTGACAAGGAGATGAGTGAGAGTGTTTCTAATGTTGGTGGCGACCAAGTGCAACCCCCGAAACGGCCTCGCATCAATCGAACCAGATGGACTGGTGGGCAAAGTTCCCATTCTGGACTGGCCAAGAAGCTTTTACCCATCGATCCATCAGCTGGGGAAAAGAGTCGAGGAAGGAAAGATTAATGACTTGTACTTTTTGGATTTCATAACCACGACCTTTTGGACTTTTTTTCATGCATCCACACACACCGCTCCACGTCTTTTGATTTCATTACATTATAAATATGCCGTATATCATAGTATTGCCCCGCTGGTGTCATGTCTACTATTGTTAATGTGGCAAACACTCTATCGCCCTTTAATGAGGGTGAGGAACTCTTCGCGAGTTTTTTGTTGTGTTCGGAAACATCCAAGCATGCAAGAGGTTGTTGTGATAGCACCTGGTTTTTGCACGCCGCGCATGGTCATGCACATGTGTCTAGAGTATAAAAGGTTAAAGAGCGATTTCATTTTACGAGGAATAGATACGGACGTTGCCTCCATCACTACAGCTACACCACGGGGTTTAATAGCTTCTTGTACGGCGATGGCGATCTGCTTTGTTAGACGTTCTTGGACTTGAAGGCGGCGACTGAAGGTTTCGGCGATACGGGCGAGTTTAGAGATACCGAGGACTAGTTGGTTGGGGATGTAGGCAATGGCGACCTGTGGAAGAACGAGGGTGGGGGGAAGGAGTTATGTGTTGGCGCTTTCTGATGGGATTTCTGAATAGGGACAGGGACGTACCTTGCCTGTGAAAGGAACGAGATGATGTTCACAGAGGCTTGAGATGTCAATGTCGCGTACCAGGACCATTTCGTCATGATCCTCAGCGAAGACAGCGTCATTGATGACATCTGGCAGGTTTACTATGATTTTTGTGTGTGGTAAGCATGATAAGGGTGTGCTAACCTGCCAATCGTTCCTCATAGCCCTTTGTCAAGTATAGCAGGGCTTTGGCGTATCTGTCAGGGGTTCGCTGGAGACCTTCACGATCCGGGTCTTCGCCAATACACTCGAGGATCGTGCGAACTGCTGAGCGTAGTTTGTCGTCGCGAACGGCACGTTCAGCGTCGGTGGCATTGAGACGCATCATCGTTGATTTGGCTAAGAAGTTTTATATGAAGGAGGCTATAATTAGACAACTTTTTTTGTTCGCTTCATTAGAAGAGGGGGGTTTCTGCAGCGCACCAGGCCATCCGAGTCCATTTGGGTCCGGTAGGGGGGAGGAATCTGCATCTCTGGATTCAAGATTTGGGGTGTTTAAGCCAGATGAGCGGAAGCCATAGCCATCGCGTAAGGGAGGAGGCCGAGAAGGGTTGGTGTCAGTGAGGACAGTTGCATCGTGAGTGTCGGAGTCGGTATCCTTGGTGTTGAGTCGCTGGAGATGGTGCTCGAGCGAAGATGAGTTTGCAGCAGACATGGTAGTGAGTAGTTGAGCTTGTGGAATTTAACTCTGTGCCAGGCGGAAATGCGTTGAAGTACTCAGTTACTCCTGCTCCCCGACGCTTAGGCAGAGTTCCGCCCGCCCGGTTAGCCGGAGGGTCGAGTCCGAGTTGCCTTTTTTGGGCTCGCTGCCGTTTATGGCTAGTTGAAGGGATTTCCGGATGAGGCAATTTCGGTCGATGAGAGTGTCTCTCGCTGTCGGCCTACGTTGGGACTGGAATCGGGCTGTGCTTTGCGCCAATATTGGGTGGCCTTTGCCCACTTGGACGAGGCGCGGTAATGAATTCCTTCCGGATGGCCCATATAAATCCAAGTCTCTCCTCCACCTCACCACCCTCTTTCTCTTTCTCTCTCCGTCCCTTTCCACCATCGAATGCGCATTCCCATATTCTGTCTCCAACTATGGCTCAGCCTTCACATATCCTCTTTCACTGACTCCATCTTCCTCGCAAACTGCTGCAAGATGTACACACAACCTCAATCTCAGCCCACTTCAAAGCGCGAAAACAATACGCGTCGTAATCCCCGCCATCACCGCAGACAGCGACCACCGCAGACGGAGACCCTGTACAGCGCATGGCTGGCGTCGAGGTCTCTGCCAAATTCGCAGCCCGAGACGCGCCTTTGTGCGGGAGCGCAGAGAGCCTTTACGCTGGCAAATTCGCAGCGGGCCTGGTTTATTTTGCAAGAATGCGCATATGACCTTTTCTTCACCCTTTGGGGCTTGCAACCCATCAGGGCAACGATCATGATGTCCTTGAACCTCATACGTAGCCTGCTCCCAGCGTTCCGCGGTTATTCTCAGGTACTTGCCCTTTTTTACTCCCTATATGCACGGCCGTATTGATATTTCCGCCACAAGGCAATGTTAATAGATCAGGCAAGTCCAACCCCACCTCTCGCTCTCATCACGCTGTATTCTGTTTGCCAAAAACTTATCTTATACCCTTTTAGATCCAGTCCCTGGTCCAGTCTGGTCATTTTTCCTGGTACACGATTGGTCGAATTTTGCTTATGGAGGCTTTTCGACGCGTCGCAGAGGGTTTACTAGATTCTCTCGCGTAAGTTCTATTGTTTTTTTCTCTTCGCTCGTTTTAGCCTTTACACCTAACCCTTTTTCATCTTTTTCTGACCAATTGTTTCAGCGCCACCAACGAGACGCTAGTATTAAACTCCGTAAGATTCCACATAGAACGCCAGCAACTTGCCCAACGCATCCGTCTTGACCTGCCAACATTATCCGACCCGCTAACTCGAGAACTCCTTCAAGAATCTGATCTTTTTGCACGCTCATTCCACGTCACAGGCAACGGTTTCGGCTTACTCTCTCCGCTAGAAACATTTCGCGTCCTTTCCTTATTAGCAGAAATCGCTTCGCATCTTTGGGTCATCTATTCGCTCACACACTGCTCGACTCACGTATGCATTCTGATCTTTTCCTCCTTTCCCGCCGCTTTGCCCCTTCTCATGGCATGGCTTGGCCCCGCACTTTCATTTGGATCCCAACGTACGTCAGACGCGGACTCGTGGATGTTTTCTAGTCCAGAAGAGGCCCAGGCGTCCGAGCGTCAGGAGAAAATGCGGAATTTGGCATACAATGATACCTACCGTCCTGAGGTTGAACTTTTTGGTCTTGGTCCCTGGATACTAGATTCCTGGTCGGTCGCTAGGAAGGTTGTTCTTGGTGCGGAAGAACGCAACTTGGCCACAGAATTTTCCCTCCTCGCCAACCTTAATATTTCCGAACTACTTGCCGCGCTCCAGCACGTAAGTGTTTTAGGCTTTTCCCAATCCACCCCTATCTTACAACCCATGAATAGATTCCTCTCATTATCATGCTGCAGACTTCATCTGCCACGCTCGGTTCGATAACCCTCTATCGAAGTTCCATTCAATCAGTTGTCTTTGCGACCAGGAACCTTCTTTCTGTAATTCGTATGGCCTACCAAGGCGTGTTTCTCATGGGCGCCTTTTACGCGGCCATGAACGTCAAGCCTCGATTACAACCCAAGCAGGAAGAACTAGTTTCATACCGCAGGATTCCAGGCGGTGTGAAAATCGAAGTCCGGTATGTGCTCCCCTCGTTAACCCCCCACCCATTCCGCTTCGTTAAAACTGGGATCGGTGTTATTATAGTGATTTATCCTACACATATCCGGGAAGTAACGAGCCTGCTCTGCGGAATGTGAATTTTACCCTGCAGCCCGGCGAAACGCTAGCCATCGTTGGGCACAATGGCTCGGGTGCGTAGTTTTTATCTTCTGGTTTTTGAAATTTAAGCTGGCCTTCTGATGCGACCAATATTTTTCCCGATTTATTTTCAGGTAAATCAACTCTTGCCAACATCTTGCTGCGCATTGCCGAATTCTCTGACGGACAGATACTCGTGAATGGAGTGGATATCCGTCGATATTCACCGTCCGAGTATCACGAACATGTCACCGCCGTATTTCAGGGTTTCTCCAAGTTTAGCACCACGGTTCAGGAAAATGTTGGTCTCGGTCATGTTCGTGATATTCTGTCGACGAATGCCGTACAACATGCCTTGCGTTTGGCCGATGCAGATGGAGTTGTGAAAGCTTTACCCGATGGTTTGCAAACAAAGCTTGAGGCATCAGTCTATGATGCTTATCCTGGCTCCGGTGGTTTCGCACCCCCCGTTGGACAGCACGGTTTGTCGGGCGGTGAGGTAAGTTATATTTTACCTCCTCTTCACATCGATAAAGACGTCTAACTGGGTCGTTTTCAGTGGCAAAGGATAGCAGTCGCTCGTGCATTTATGCGCGCTAAACAATCCGACATCGACCTTCTCCTATTCGACGAACCAGTAAGTATTACGTTTACATCCCCAAAACCTACAAACTTTAATTACCTAACCCCTCTTGCTTAGACCTCCTCCCTTGACGCTCATGCCCAGAACCACGTATTTAACACGATTGCTAATGTCTCGCGAAATCCCGTCTCTGGTGAGAGAACCAAGTCTGTGATTTTTATCACACACCGTCTTTCGACCGCTCGTCGTGCAGATAAAGTGGCAATGATGGAGAATGGGGTGTGTGAAATTTTTCATCGATTTCTTTTAATACGTAATGACTGACGGTTTTGACTGGGCCCATTCATTGTTTCTCTTTTCGCTTTGGTGTTCTGTCCCTTTCCACAGACTATCTCCGAGTTCGGCACACACGAGGAACTCCTTCGCAAGCAAGGATCATACGCCGCTCTTTACAATGCATCTGTCTGATGGCCCACCCTCGACCTATTTATCTTCACACACCCACATCTTTCCTCAAACGGCATTTCCCTCCTCCCCTGCATTCAACCACAAACATTCGCAAGAGATTTCGGCCTTTTTGTTTATTATTCTCGAACCCTTTTGAACTGAACTTGATCACTGCAAATTTACAATATACTCACGAGATGTATTTTAGTTGGCAGAAGAATGCTAGTAGTGTAGTTGCGTATTGTCCTTACAGCATGTATCATAAGACCCCGCCACGGTTTCTCTTGTCCCTCATCTGCCCTTCACAGATTCTTTGTACTGCGTATATTCCTCCCCTGTTAATAGTGATACAGATATTTTTAGATGATCATGGCATCGGTGTTCCGCGACGATAGATCGGCGTAGACGATGTTTCCGTCTTTGAGGTAGGCATCGACCGGACAGCTGTCTATTTCAGGTAATCCATCAACCACTGGGGTGAGGTTGGAAACGTTGTAGATCCCAACGAGGAGTCCAGCATCCTTGATGTCATGGATCAACGAGGGAACCTGAGTCTAGGTAGTGCACAGGTGAGTGTTGATAGGTTTAGCAGAGGAGGGGGGCAGAGGTTACCAATAAAGTCGCGTCGACCCATACACCCAAAAGGTTATTTGCTCCAGCAAACTCCACCGCAGCACCAAGACTACCGAGCCTTCTATCATCATCGTCGTCAGAGAAGAGAGCCGTTAGACTGGGAGACTGTTCCAGTTTACGGCCGCAAGCAGATGAGAAGAAAACAGGATCTTCAAAACCCCCAGAATAAGGTTAGTTTTCGCCTTATTCGGCCAATTCAAACAGAAAAAATATTTGCTTACAATTTGGTTGCTTCCAGTTGAGGGCAGAACAAACATCCGGAGAAAAAGAACTAAATACGATTCGTCGACGTCCATGGGACCCACTAGAAGCCCGATAGACGGTCCGCAAGACGGAGTCGACAAAGCTGTTGAGCTGTAGTCGGTTACTGGGACCAAGCCGTTGGCTAATACGTTGTGAAGGATAAGCCAACTCAAGACTCATTCCAGTATCCACCGCAACAACCTAGAAGTAGGTGTCAAAAAATCAACAATGGATGGTGAATAAGGAAGGTTGGACTCACATGCAGAAGTTGGACGAGCGACACCATCGCACTGAGATTTGGCCAGTTCTCAGCCAATATTCGCTGGCCATTCGGAAGATTCCGACCGGCTTTGAGAGCGAGGGCTTCGAATTGAGAAAGAGTGACATCAGAGACACCAAGGTCGTAAGCAGGTTCAGGAAGGCGCCAATCCGAGTAGACCACAGGATGGAGGTCCTTGGTAACCTGAACGACGACGTAAATATAGTCACCTCGCACAGACGTGACAGTGAGAGCCTGGCTCCGCGTGCTAGTACTTGAGCTCGCGATGGAAAAGACGGACGGTGATGTTTGGTTTGAACCAAGGTGGTGGAACTGGCGCAAACCCTGAGTAATTCCAGTAGATGGGGAAGGGGTAAATGTAGGCAGAGCAAAACCGGTGGACTTCCAGTACGTCTCTACGTCGCCACCGATTTCGAGTCTCACGTTCTCGAACGGTGTAATTACGTTGACTTCAAATGGGACCTAGAAGACAAACAACAAAGATCAGCAAGGTCATGAGAAGATCACGAAGAGTACCACTACGAACCTCGCCGATCACATGAAGTCGATTATCCAGGATAGGTAAAACAAATTGCTGGGTATTGCGGAGGTTCCTAAAGAGCGAAGGCAGGGCAACGGCTCGTCCGATAGTCTTTGTACCGAAACTGGGGTATATGGAGAATTTAAGCGATAACTTGTCTAATGAGGGTATCTGGAAGGCAAACACAGCACTTGGCTCCCTTTGGGGCAACGAAACGGTGTATGGCGCTGAGCCCGTGTCGGAGTCTGTCGACATGACCAATTTCAGTGGCGACGGCGCTAGTAAGTACTCGTCCTTGAGTGTTGGGTTGATCAATCGAGGGTGGAGCGTAACGCCCGCGAACTTTCCCAAGGTCCCGTAAGCGTGACCGATAGTTACTTGAACCAAGAACGTTTTGTCCAGATAATTATGGCCGTAAACGCGATGGGGCATGATTGGCGGTGGAAGAGACAGTGAGGGTATCATATCGATTTCCGACATGGTTTGATCTTCGGTTTGGTAATGGGGTGAGATAGAGGAAGGGTTTTCGAAAACGTTCGTCGGAGGTATTGTTGGCGTGGCATGAAGAAGTGAATTGACGCATTCATGGTGACCATACCAAGCAGCGTAATGAACAGCCAAATTACCCATTTCGTCGGTGGAGTCGACCTTGCAACCAGCCTTGAGGAGAAGTTGTATACAATCATTGTGTCCGTAACGAGCCGCGTGAAAGATAGGCGTCCACTCGTGGTATTTGTCTGGAGTATCCCAACCGTCGAGATGCAACAGAAGCTTGCACACCTCAACGTGTCCTTCCCTGGCAGCCAGGTGCATCGGATACTCCCCATTGGTATTCGGCAAACACTTCGCGCCATGCTGAAGGAGTAGGAGTAGAACATCAACGTGCCCAGACTGACTGGCTAAGGCAAGGGGGATGAGATCGTTTTCCGCGGACGAAGGTTGCACTGGAACGTGACCGTCTTCCAGAAGCACCTGGACGCATTGGACACTGCCTCGGAGAGTTGCGTACACAAGAGGGCTGCAATTGTCTCTGTCGACAAGGGTGGGTGGGACGTTGACCTCCAGGAGACGCCTGCATATTTCTGGATACCCATACATTGCAGCATAGTGCATCGCGGATCGTCCATAGACATCAAGCTTGTCTGCTTGGACATTGTTATTCAGACACAGGTTGACCAAGCGCAGAGTGCCCGCGATAGACGCCTCATGAAGGCAAGTGCGTCCGTTGATATCGTCAACGTACTGGAAGTCAAAAGGGATAGACAAGGAGGCTAGAATGAGGTCAGCCAAATCA
This sequence comes from Pleurotus salmoneostramineus, assembly GCA_002583695.1. NCBI lineage: Eukaryota > Fungi > Basidiomycota > Agaricomycetes > Agaricales > Pleurotaceae > Pleurotus > Pleurotus salmoneostramineus. The sequence continues at coordinate 18,196 of BEWF01000196.1, forward strand.
GGCGGTGCCTCGAGGACGACATTCCAGAGTATACGAGTGACATTGGGCTTGCCACCGTTTTGTTGCGACAGCGATTCAGAAAAGCGAACGCAATCCGCGATAGCTGTTCTATCTGAGGTAGTCACAGCTTTCCGAAGACTATTCTCGAGGTCGCGGTAAGGCCCCATATGAGGTGCCCGTTCAACCATGAGTTGTTGAGTGAAGATATCTGTGGCAGCTGAGCCTTCGAATTGTAGGCCAGATGAGAGGTCTGTAAGGTCGAGTAGACATGCAGCGACGGTATCGGAGAGCTCGGAGATGAGCTGTAGGGCATTTGAACAGGGACATCGGGGAAATGAAAAATGAGCCGACCTGTCTATTGAACACAGGCTGAATATCTACTCGTCGGGCTAGATAAAGTTCCTTGGTCGCAGACGTAGACCTTTTGTCAAACTTCTTCAGAATCTTCCTGAAGCCAGTCGCGTTGATTTCAACATATTGCTGTCGTGATATTAGCGTGATGATCGGCTAGATGTACACCACAAACCTGGAGCTTCCCAAGGTCCCTTTCGAGTAGACGGAAGCCTTCTTCGACAGCACTCCATTCAACATTGAGCTCTGCGGAATCGTCTGCTGGATCTGGGAGGTTTCGCATAGCAGCGGCGCGTCGTTTTGATAGTAAAGTCTCTAGACGGAGCTTAAGCTCTGCCTCTTTCTGTAGATAAAATGCGTTGATCTGGGAACAAAGGATAAGCGCGACCGACATCGAGAATGCTAGGCGAATAAGACACGACTCACCTTCTCGAGTTCGCGTTCGAGCTTGAAGAAAAAGGCTGCCTTGTGGGCCTGGAAATCTGGACCACGGTCATCGTCTCCCAGAGATGTAAATATTGGGGGACGACCAGGACTATCGGTGGATGCCTGACTTGTGAAAGATGGCTGAGGCTGGTTTAAGATATCAGCAGGGCGCACCCCCAAGGCTAAAGCTGCTGCCTCCGATGCGGGTCGGTTCGAAGCCAAAGACGATATGATTTTTTTGAGAAACTTGTAATCCAGGTAGTAGGCCGACCATCCTGGCACTTGCTGAGCCTGGATGAGCTTGCCGAACTATATCATTATGGGACTGAATTAGTGTCTTGTGATGCAGATAAGGGGGATGCATCAATAACCTTCATTATTTGGGGGGACTATGGGTTTCGTTAAGGAACAGAGCGTTCTGCGATGAGAGCTTGATCCTGCATAGTTAGGGGAGAGAGGAAGATTGGCTTTTAATTTGTCGATGATTGAGTCGGTCGAATGACAAGCTCTCGCCTTTATTACACACGTGCCAAAACTGGCGTGTTCAGGGGGAACATGACCATCATACACCATCATACAGAACCACTATCGATCATCCACGAACGTGCGCCCTCTCTATATCATAATTTTCCGCAACTGCCATACTCGGGCAGGCAAAAGCGTCACTGGACACTTTCCCTCCTTCTCCACATGTTCGTATGCACACCGGTAACAGAATACATAGCCTGAAGGCAAGGCAGTCGCGTTGTTGATGCTCTTGCGGCAGATCGGGCACTTGCCATACTGATTCCGGTCCAGATGGATGCCTTGAGGATGGGGTGCTAGCATCTTTGGTGGCGGAACCGCAGGTCCCAGTGGTGATTTCGACAGCGATTGGGCAGGAGAGTTCGGGGAATACCACCACTCCAGGAATTTCACAAAGAAAATGGCTGTCGGAAGGAGGAGCCGCAGGGAATCAAGCAGTCGGTGTGGTGATCGCCGTGCTATTTGTTTTAGCCGAGCCCACAGGCCGCTGGCTTGGAGGGCTTGCTTTCCCTTTTCACTTATCGCGTTGGCAGCTCGCTACACACCCGTGATATGTCAGGAAGAAAGGCCTAAATCACCGAGAAGACTTACATAGTCTTCCACGCCAAGTCGCCTCAGATCAACGCCTATCCATGCCAGCCATGGTCGGTAGAATGGTGTTCGATCAAAGAGATAGGCAATATTAGAAGCAAGTAGCCACAACTCAAATAAAGTGTTCAACCACGGATAAAGTGCCTTGAAGCCTCGCCGAAGTTGACCACGAAAACTCTATCTCAATCAGCTGATGCCCAACCGAGTAGAACCAACCAATTCACGCACCTCGTCCGTCAACATACGGATCTGACGAGCATCTAGGCCCTCCTCCATTATCTCAGAGCTAACGCCACCTCCAAGTTCTTCATACAGATCCTGCGACTTGGCTCGGAGGTACGGGACACCAACCTGAAATTAGAATGAGTGGTCGGGCATAGAATATCAGAAGGGGACATACCAGGAGCACCAAGGATCGCCATATCTCCCGACTACCCAACTTCTCTCCTGCAGGAATCCCCCCAACAGCCGCCCTCGTTCGTTCCATCTCAATGTACGGTCGCCGCCGGCGTTTCAGACCATAGAAGTTTTCCGAGAACGAGGCATCTAGGAGACTGGGGTCAACGACGATTTCGTAGAACGCGTTTCCGTATAGATTCACTATGTTTGACGAGGTAATGCCTCTCCACAAAGAGCATGATCAGGGCATAGAATTCTTCATGTCGATTCACGATTCGGAGGAGGTAGCGTGGATATCTTTGGGCAAAAACCTGCTTCCATTAGACTTGCTCGAGGAATTGGGTTTACAGAAACCCACAGCTAGAGTATATTTGAGAGCAGGCTGAAGTAGGTCCCGGAGTTGCTCCTGCGCAACCAGCTCAAAGAGCGAAGGCTTGAGTGGGTCGTTACCGACGTCGTTGAAGAACTCCATTGGATTGGTGCTGAGTTGATGGTGGGTGGAAATATGGCCGGGAACCGGTGGAGGGCGCGGCGCTACAAACTCACATGATCGTTGTTTGCGTTCACGTTCATTTTGAGCTCCTTAAAGCAAGGAATATGAAATGAGAATACTCGTTGCTCGTCGCCGCCTCTGTCGACCTTGTTTGGGCAAAGTATGTGAGCCTCGATGTCGCCGGGAGCGCCTCGTTGTGTCACCGAAACCCAACCGAAACTCGTGGGTTGGGCACGCTGTTTATTGTGTAACCTTCTTCCACCAGGACCTTCATCTCCTCCCCCAACCCGAACGTGGTTTGACTCTTTTACCATCTTTTACGTCCCTCACGAGACCTTGTACCTAATTTGTAGCGCGTATAAAGGACTAGTTGGGGTTGGCCCTGTCTTGAAGGTTTTTCCTCACATATGTTCAACGGATTGTATAATATGGCCCCATCGGACGCAGACATAGCTCACAACACCTTGCAAGATGAAGGCAACATTCGTTTCCCCTCGTTCTCAGCATCAGATGCTGTAACCCTAGTGAGTTCACCAAGCGTCTCCATCGATGGTTGGTTTGGTTGGTTCAACTTTCCACTTCAACCCAGGGCCTTTCAATAAGAAAACGCTTTCGTGCTTCGTCTCGTCACAACAAGGGGAAGGGGATGGTAATATCCATCCAAACCATTGCTGGCCATACCTTATTCTCGTGTACGGTTGGCGACTTGGGCCATACCTCCGGCATTGGCGATGTCAGCCTCGATAGTTGGGCATGCATCGAGGGCATGGTTAACTGCGTACGACGGACCGGTCATTCAAGCTACTACGTGGAGAAAGGCGTCAGTGCCATGGGTAAAACACCCAAGCAACTAGGCATGCCTGGGACGGACGTTCGAATTCACGGAGGAGGTAAGTTTGTTGGTTTGCTCTTATGAGAAGAATGGTTCATTGACCAAGTGCAGCCTTCCCTATATGGCTTGAGGTAAGCCCGACCCTCTTCCGTTGAACGTCCGAGGCTCAACTTTCGCGGTAGAATGCCCATTGTTGTCCGATCGCCGTCGTTGCCTGCTACTCAGGTTCTTCTCAGGAGGATCATACCGTAAGCCTTCGCTGCTACCCAAGAAAGCGAAATCCTTATGCCACGAATAGCTTGTCGTGAACACAGTTCGCGACTTCCTCAACAAAATTATGCGGAACAGTGGTTCTGTCGCCCCTTCCGCACCCCCATCTATGCCAGTACCATCTATGCCGGGTCCCTCTCACCGCGAAAGCCACGTACGCGAAGCTCCCCCGTTCAGCCTCCTCCTAGCTTAGTCTGATCACATGCATTCAGGAATGGGATCCCTCAATTGTTGGAGGGAGCGAATTCCGACGGGCTGATTCTCCCTTCGACCAGCATCATGAACACGACCATTTCAACGAATAGTATATAGCGTATCCATGGATGTCTCTCGTGTTAATAAACATAGGATTAAGATAAGGGGTGCATTACATAGAGAAGGATCAAAGGTAAATACTCCAGGACGACGACTATTCAGAGTTTCAAAGGGTGGTTTCGACAGGTTCAGTCTTGGGCTGGCTGATAACCCTCAGGTTCTCTGCAGAAGTGGAGATGTGATTAGAGTGAAAGTTGAGAACGTGGAAGAACGATCGCGTACCGTGACGGAGGAAGATTTGGCGTTGTCCTTGAGGAGTCGACGGATCAGCATCGGGCTCGGGTTCTCTCAACTCGAAGTTGGCCTCAACGTAGACCTTTGAGCCCTTTTTGAGGTTGCGAAGGAACCTGTTGGCGTTTTCCGAGAAAGACATGATTCTATGCCATGTGCTCTTCGAGGGGAGTCGTTCTGTATTAACGGCATTACACACGCGAAGTAGATCGAAAGCGGTGCGAAAACGAACCTCCGTCTGGTCCGGGAGGAGGTGGGGGATAGTTTTGGGTCGCGACGGTGTAACTGATAGTCAGAGGTCAATTAAAAGTTGACGCGTTAAGCACAAGAGACGTACACAATAAACTCCTTGTCAGTTTTAGTGACGCGAACTTCTGGGTCCCTTCCCAAATGGCCGATAAGAATGAGTTTGGAAACGTCGGACGCGCTAGGACGGCTCGTAGCAAAAGTCTGGACGTGCCAAAAATTCAGTCAAAAAAACTCTTCCTCAAACGACATCACGTACTCTAGTATAGGCACGAGCAACAGCAGCAGTTCGGAAGACGCCAAGCATGATAGAGTGTTAGGAGAAAGCAAAAAGTCGAGGAGATTTGTGGAAGCCGAAGGGAATACGAGTTGTTTGGTTTTGTTGTGCGCGCAACCCTCAATCCAGCGTCCCTGAACATCTAATCTGGGCGAAGTTCGACTTGAGCCACGATCACTTTCATCTCGCTTCTCTCCAGCTCCCTACAATGTCTCGGCATAGAGATATCAGGAATCTAAACTTACAAGGTACTCGGTATACAACCTTCGATGGACACTTTCCTCACCGCCCTTGGCTCAGATGAACTCGATGATGATGCTCTCTCCGACGGAGGCGACTTTGACATGACTCCTGAGGAACAAGGTGTGTTCTCTAGTTATGGCAGGCTAACATGTCGCCTTACATTTCCTATCTCGTGAAGAGCAAATGAACGACGCACTTGAGCAAGTACGACATATAGTGGGGGACGTATACGACTGTGGAATATCCGATGCCGATCTGAAGAATGTCCTCTGGGACCGATATTTCAACGTTCATGAGACTGTGGGATGGGTGTTTGGTGCGCATACGTGATTTGAGGCACCCTATTCGGATTGTTGACGCGTCGGACAGAGGAGAAAGAGCGGCGAGCACAGGCACGAGATCGCAAAGGTAAGTCATTGCTGAATATTTGATTTATTCTTCGGGTTCGGTGTGCGTTTGTCCGTCGTTTGCCCCAACTGCACGATGGGACGGCCCCTTCACTCCGTATCAGTGCGAAGGTGCATCATCTTTCGCAGTATGCCTGCAACGATGGTCCATGTCAAGACTTCTGCTTACCCTAATTGCATAGGCAAGGATCTCCCTCCGTTGCCATCTCAAGATGCTCCTCCTACGTACTTGCATGCCAATTATCAAGGAGGCGAACGGCCCCGTATACCACTGATCGTCCTTGCCCAACAACAATACCAAGAAAACCTGGCCGACGACTCTCAGTCTTCAATATACCAAGGTGGCAATACTGGGTACCGTCTTTCAACCATTTCTGAGAGGACGGAGAGGACGGAGCCTTCGCCGGCCTGGCCTTTACGCAAGCAGCATACATCGGTGTCGTCGTCAACGCCTATACAGGTACCACGTCCGTTGTCAGTCACCCCTTCGACCTCATCCTATGGTGACATTATTGGAGGTAAGTATCGATCTTTTCTTCGAGTGTCTACGCCTTATCCATCTCCTCAACAGATCGCGATATCAGCGCGATTGACCCCAATTTGATTCCGCTGTCACCATCCGACTCTGCCATCTACCGGTTGTCATCTAAATACGAACCTCCACCGTCTATGCCTTCGTCTGGCACCAGAACTCTCGAACCTACGCCACAGCAACCACCTAGTGTGACCCTCCCCCCTCTGGACACGATCCCCGATATACCAGACGTGAATTCTGTGCAAAGCAAACCACAACCTGGTTCGTCGCCGAAGAAGTCGAAGCTAGCCATGTTAGCAAGTTCAAGAGCTGGAAAGCACAGTGCAGCTAAGAGTGATGCATCTAGCTCTATCAGCACTGCGCTGTCTGGGACGATCCGTACCTTTCCCGTTCTTCGTCCAACCTCACAGTCGATACGCCCTCCGAGTTCTGTCGCATCATCCGTGACGCAAAGTGCTCCGAAAGAGTCTCCTCTCTCACCTGATTCATCGATCCATTCCTCCGTCGTTGACAGAGCCATCGCGGCCGCCATGGCTTTGGGCGAAATGGACAGCAATGCTCCTTCCTCTCCGCAACAGCCTACAGAGGGCGTTGCCGATCAACAACCAAAGCCAACGCCGACGCCTTCCCCTGCCCCTCCGACGCCTCTACCCAAATCCCCAGCTAGTACCCGCCCCCCATCCAAGCTCGCACTTCTTGCTCAATCCAAAGCTGCTTCGTCTGCTAGCTTACCGAAGAGCGCCGCCAATATTCCTGTCAAACTATCCACAAAAAAGGCTATTGCTTTGTTACCCAAGGAGCACACGGAACTCTTGACGCCAACTGCGAATGGACCTACGGCTACAACTGCTATCACCACATCCTACCAGTCCCTCTTCAGTCTTACTGACCCCAGTCGACCTCGAACGATCCCTCCTTTGAAAGTGGTCCCTTTCGATGCCGCTAGACCTGTAGATGCGGGTGAAATAAAACTCTCTAAGCTCGCTATGAAATCAAGGAGAGCCCATGAGAAGCAAAATGCTCCCCCGTCTCCCGCCCAAGAAGCTGTTGAGCCTGCTCCCCCAGCCGTATCCCCTCTATTTAAGGGTAACGCGACACCCCAAGTCCGTGCGTCACCTTCGGCATTTGGTTCGCTTCTCGTTCATGACACTCAAATACCTCATAAAGACAAACATAAAGAGCGAACGGAGGGCCGTCGTCGTGCCCATAAGGCTGACGATAAAGGAGGAGACGAGCTTCGAGAACATTCCCGTCGAAGAGCGTATCTATCGCCAGTTCCCGATCTTGCTATGCCGTTTGGATTCACCTTCGATGGTCCCAGTCCCGACGACATCGTGCTCAAGGCTAGGAAGGGCACATCGCTCGGCAAACGCACAGACTCCCATATTTCTTCTGCGGCTTCTCGCTCTGCTGCTGGAGTCGCTTGATTCCCCAGCTCGGCTTTTGGTTTCCGGTTTTGTGTACTTTTTAATTTACTATCTACTCACATGTATCTATAGCTGCTAGAGAACGCGAAAAGGCTGCCAAGTTGGCGTCGAAAACAGCTACTTCCTCTGCTCAAACATCTCGTGCCGTGACTCCCATAAACTCTCCGATGAAAGGACCCCGCAAGGGAGTGCATACGCCAGCCAAAGTCTCGGGGACCTCGACGCCTATCAGGGGAAGCTCGGAGCCTAGGCTGCTTGATCTTTCGGCGTTGAACCTTGGGCCTAACGATGATACACCTACGATTGTGGAAGAGCCCCCGAAGATCAGTTTTGCGAGGGAGAAACTATTAGAGGAGGCTAAGCGTGCGCTTGAAACTCAAAATCAGGATAAAAAGGGAGTAAGCCTTGTGGTCATTGGTACGTATACTGATAGCTCTTTTGGGCAACCTGTGCTCATCGTGTAGGCCATGTCGACGCTGGGAAGTCGACGCTCATGGGACGACTTATGTATGACTTGGGTAAGATGGATGAGAAAACACGTATCGCCAACGAACGAGGTAGCAGTAAAGTTGGAAAGAGTAGCTTCAGTTGGGCCTGGGGATTGGATGGTACAACGGAAGAACGTGAAAGGTTTGTTCCTTTCTCTTCAGCGTGGTCGTGTACTCATATTCGTCTTGTAGGGGGATAACCATGGACATCGCTCTGCAAACACTAATTACCAATCACCGTCAAATAACTATTCTTGATGCCCCAGGACATAAAGATTTCGTGCCGAACATGATTTCTGGGGCTTCCCAGGCTGATTGTGCCCTTCTCGTTGTGGACGCATCCACTGGGGAGTTCGAGGCCGGCTTCGACCGTGGTGGACAAACAAGAGAGCACCTTCTTCTCGTAAGGAGTCTGGGCGTATCGCAAGTCGTCGTGGCCGTCAATAAACTCGACATGGTTAGTTCATCCGTTCTTCTTGACAGTTTGTTGACGAGAAGCTGATGAGAGTTGTAGGTGCAATGGGATCAGAACCGCTACGACACGATTTGTGGCTTCTTGCGCCCATTCCTATTTCAATCTGGGTTCCAACCCTCAAAAACAAAGTTTGCGCCTGTTGGTGCCATGCAAGGTGTTAACCTCGTATCACTTGATGGACCCGATGCGAAGATGTTGAAGGCGTGGTACAAAGGACCTACGTTGGTAGACTTGCTCGGTGCGTTCATATCTCGGCCGAGATCGCTTTGACAGAGGTATCAACATTCACCCACATATGACTGTTACCCTTGTAGATAAACTCGAACCTCCTCTTCGTGACATCACCGCACCGCTTCGAATCCCTGTCTCCAATGTATTCAAAGGGACGGGAGCATCAACCGGGATCTCAGGGCGAATCATTGCTGGTGTCGTACAGGTTGGGGAACGACTCCAGATCCTCCCGGGGGATGAAACAGGGATAGTCAAACGTCCGTTATTCCCCCACTCTTTTCATTTAATGGTCATACTAATACTTCCATGATCCTGATCGCCGATTGGTGCTTGGTGTTTACTTCGATCAGAAATCCTTGTCGAAGATGACAGTCGACCGTGGGCTGCGGCGGGATCAAACGTTACGCTGTACATCACTGCTGTGGACCCCCTTCATCTCACTATTGGGACTGTTCTGTGTCCGCCAAGTGATCCGGTACCTCTTGCTACGATATTCACAGCTCGAATCATTGTTTTTGATATCCTTGTCCCCATCACGGCTGGAGCGTCTGTAAGTAACTCTCCTCCCTTTCCTCATACCTTCCACAAACCCAAATGGTTCCCATCTCATTCAATTCACCTCAACCCCCTCGTATCATCTATCAACATATCATATCCGAGTAGATCGAACTATTCCATCATTCTCGTGATGTCCCCGCCACCATCTCTCGCTTGCTCGCCACCGTCGACCGCACATCGGGGGAAGTCATCAAGAAAAACCCCCGGTATGACATTTTGTTTATGTTTTGAGTCTTGGAAGCGTGTACTCAGCGCTCGCTTTGTATCAGAGTTTTGACAAAGGGCATCCCGGCTGAAGTGCAAATCACACTTCGGACGACTGCTTCAGGTCCTGCGGTGACAGCTCGGCCGATTCCATTGGAAACATTTGCTGTTAATAAGGATATGGGGAGGATTTTGGTGAGGAGAGGCGGAGAGACTATCGCCGCTGGTGCGTATAGTTTTTTTTCCATTGGTCTTGGGTGCGAGGAACGACGGTTGACGACTTGTTGTAGGGATCGTTCTGGAGATATTTGGTTAGCGAAGATATAGATAACTTGGTGGGATATTACTGGCATTTGAGGTATACGGGTGGCTGGTATGGGGAAATATAATGAACATGCAAGTGATGTATCGTTGTACAAGCGAAACCTACGTAGAAGAAATTGTAGACGAATCTTATCTTCGTGCATGTGTGCTTGGGTAGTTCGTAAGCGCTGGACGGTGATTACGGATTCATTCACCGAGTTGGTGTTAGTGCTGAACGCGTCACCCAAGCAAGGTCTTGCCTTTCGCGATCCTTCACCTCCTCCTCTCAAACCATGGTACGTCCTGCGTCACAACAAATCTAACTACGCGTTTCCCTCATACCAGAAAACCCCTTGTAGTTTCGCAACACTTACGACTCTGACAACACTGTATTCTCACCACAAGGACGGCTGCATCAGGTCGAATATGCATTGGAAGCCGTGAAGCAGGGATCGGCCGCTGTGGGCTTGCGATCGAAGACGCATTCAATTCTGCTGGCTTTGAAGGTACTGTCTCACTACGCTTTCGATGATGTTCGTGACATTAAAGATTGAATGTTGGCGTGTTGCGTCCCAGCGCTCGACGGGAGAGTTGGCATCGTACCAGCAGAAGATGTTCAGGATAGATGATCATGTTGGGATTGCTATCGCCGGGCTCACGTCTGATGCTCGTGTCTTGAGGTGAGCTCCTTGGCTCTTCGTGTTTCGTATGGTGCTTAACAGAGTGCCTCTGTGCTTCTAGTAACTTCATGCGACAACATGCAATGTCTTCACGGATGCTCTTCAATCGACCTGTACCAGTGAATCGACTCGTCTCCGCCATCGCTGATAGTAAGCATACTTGCTTCCGATCACGATGATATACGTCCCTAACGAATGAATACCTCTCATCTCTCATCCTCTCCTCTCCCTCTCTATGAATCCTCAATATATCACAGAGGCCCAAGTGAACACACAAGAATACGGTCGCCGCCCATACGGTGTCGGCTTCCTCGTCATCGGTCAGGATCAAACCGGCCCCCATCTCTACGAATTCTCCCCCTCTGGAAACTCATATGAGTACTACGCGATGTCCATCGGTGCGAGGAGTCAAAGTGCCAAGACATACCTAGAGAAACATTATAAGACGTTCGAAGATTGTAAGTCATACATTGTCAACCACAGTGGTAACATAGGACTTGGAGGGCATTGACGCGTCTTCTTCGTTTCACTAAGGCACACTCGAGGAACTCATCACCCACGGTCTTCACGCACTCCGCGAGACACTCCAACAAGACAAGGAACTAAACATCAAGAACACATCCATCGGCGTTGTCGGTCCTTCAAGTGAACACGAAACCGGTATCCCCCCGTCCGGACCATTCAGAATTTTGGAAGGAGAGAAAATCCAAGTGTTCTTGGACACCATGATACCCAAGGAAGCACCCGATGCTCCTGCGGCACCAGCCGCCGCTCCTGCTGCAGGCGCAGGTGCAGGTACAGGCGATGATGATGTTCAGATGGGAGAATAAATGTGTTTTTTTTGTTTTCGTAGCTTGTAAAAACGATTCTCTAACTTTCGATGACGTTTCTCATAAGAACTATCTTCTGCGTTTTTCGCATTTGTGAGCTTGAGTTGTTTGAGCGGGGGGTTTTTACTGATATCAATAAATAAATTACGGACTGAATCTACGCCGAGGCCTTCTTCGCTGCACTAGCCCACTGCCTCCTCCAAAGTCTCGCCGCCATACCCGGCCTGCGTAGTGTGACTAGCAGATGGATGAACGCACTCAACAACGCGACGCTCCCTGCCTGGTGCGACGCTGCCAGTGGTACTGGCACCAAGTATAAGAGCGTGGAGATACCCAGGAGGACTTGGACATTGGCCATTGCGAAAGCCGCGCCTGTCGCCATCCGGACTAGAGGGGGGAGAGCTGCACGTAAGGCGGGTTTGAATGTTTGAGCGTAGAGCGCTGCGGTGCCGGTGTATGTGGTAATTGCCTTGAAGAAAGAAAATAAGGTAAGATGAATGGAAGTTTTACACCATGGTAATGGATATGGAACTCACAAGGACACGATGATCGAATTGCACAGTCGTTGGGTTCTCGAATATATTTCTCCACCAGAGGTCGGATTTATCCGCTGCTTTGGCGTATGCGGGGGACATCAGCTCGTCTGTGGGCGGTGCAAGCCGACCCCCCATCAATGGGAACTCGTTGTACAATAACCCAGCATCAAGCCCAGCAACGAAAGCACCCGAAAGCGCAGTGACGAAAACCAACCCCGCCAACACCCACGCCTGGGCTTTAAACCTCCTCACAAGTGGATTCCTCAACGCCTCCACCACACTCTTCTCCCCCCCTCCTTTGAGCCCACTCCACATTCCTCCCTTCGCCCACTTCCAATCCTTGACCGCCGCCATCCCACTCCCGAACATCCCGGTATACAAAGCCAAAGCCAGACCCAAATGCGCTGCAAGTCGATATTGGGATACTCGAGGTACTGCGTTGGGGGTTTCCATGAGTTCATCGTCGAGTCCGGATTTCACCATGTACCATCCTAGGGCGCCTTGTGCGCCGATGAGGAGTGCGAGGGAGGTGAGGAAGAGGGAGGAGCGCGGGGAGATTTTGTTCCGGAGGGAGAAGTAGGCTAGGGGGACGACGAAGGAGAGGCCGATTAGACGGCCGAGGATGCGATGGGACCATTCCATGTAGAAGATGGATTTGAAGTCGGAGAGGGAGATGGAGTGGTTTAGTCTGTATCAAGGTAATAATAATCAGTTCATTGTACATTGTACGAAAATCAAAACCAAAAAGAGGTACGAGACACGAAATACACGCGTTCATCATCGTCAAAGTCCTGCGTTTCGCGATGTAATTTAGGTATTGATGGTACTTACAACTTAAACTCGGGCGTAAGCTTATACTTCTCAAACTCTACCTCCCATTCCGCCTGGGACAACGGGGGGAGGACACCCGTGACTGGCTGCCATTCGGTGATACTTAACCCGGACTCAGTGAGACGCGTAACGCCTCCGACGACGATGACCGCGAAAACCAGTGTAGAGGAGAAGAGAAGCCAGCGTGCGACGGAGGGGGGTGTGAGGATTGGTAGAGGCGCTTCGGCTGCATTGGCTGAAGATGAAGAGGTGGTATTGAATTTCGCACTATTCGCAGAGAAGAAACGAGTATCGAGATCGAGCCGTTTCCCGAGAATTCCACCAAGTGAATTGGTTTTAAAGCCATTTACACCGCCGTCGACAGCAGCGGCAGAGAATAGCCTCGTCCCAGCACTAGGTTTGTGCTTTAAATTCGAAATAAGCAAAGACGTCGGTGAAGACAGAGGATTTGAGGAGAAGCATCGAATTTTGCCTGGAGAGCATACGCGAAGTGGACGTTGACATTTCACCAGAGGAGATATTGGGGAAATGGTAGGAAGCCTTTTGAAGGCCAGGATGCGCTCGAGCATCGTCGGTTGCTTTCGACCCTCTTTCTCACTTTTGAGGGAGAACAGAATAGATGGGAGTAGAGAGTAAGTGGGAGCAAGGGAACGAACGGAACGCAAGTCTGCCTAAGCTCACGATGATGGAGTGAACGCGCCTAGAACACCGGGATCGGGAGGTCGCGACCAATCGGAACGCGCGCCTTACTCCTTCTCATCACGCCAATATCGAAATGCTCTCCTCTTCACTAAGACGAATCCTCCCTGTTTCGCGTCCACTGCGACAACCTCGTTCCTTCTCTACAACACATTCAATACTTTCATCGTCGTCTTCAACACCACCACCAGACCTGGACGAAGGCGAACGCAACATCCACGCTAAACTCACCGAGAGGTTCAGCCCAACGCAGCTGCAGGTCCAAGATATATCCGGTGCGTTCAACATGCACGTTCAATCCTCAACACATCCACATATCCTGATTTTATGATGTGCATGACGCTGGAATTTTAATGGGTACACAGGCGGTTGCGGATCCTTCTACGCCGTCACGATAGCGAGCGACGCATTCAAAGGTCTCTCAACGATAAAACAACACCGGATGGTCACGGACGTGCTGAAGAGCGAGATAGCGGGGATACATGGAATTCAAGTACGCCTCGTCCTTCCTTCAATCACCCACGTCGTGCTAATTGCTTGATAGATCAAAACGCTACCCCCACAATAGGTACCAAGAACTCCTGGGTTGTATCAACTCGAACTTTGACCTACCTTCGTCCCTCCGATTACGCAGCCCCATAGAACTTAGAACTCGACATATATAATGGCTTGCTTTTCTCCCCTATAGGCTTTAGAGTAAGCGCCTGGTGGCAAGTCGTCATACGTGACCGCGCGAAACTTTTTGACGCGTTGACGTACTGAGCCTGCCCCTGTATCGTTAATTCACTCCCAATGACCGAGCCCCTTAACTCGAACAACGCCTACATCAAGCTTTACAAACGGTTTTGGACGAATGCAGAGGATCCAGTCATTTTCAACCCCCATGGACTAGACTTCATTCAGCTGGAAGACCCATTACCCCCCTGTATCGAGCTGGACGATAATCCAGACCTCAAGCTTTTGATCCTCTCTCAGTATCCCTACTTCTTGGAGCGTATCAAGGCTATTCGGACGTGCAAAAGTCGTGGCCTTGTGCTGATAGGCCACCCAGGCATCGGTAACCCGATAGTCAGATCTTTCATTCGCTCTGGCTGATTGTTTTCACACAGGAAAAAGCACGTTCTTGCTTTACCTCCTCATTCACCATCTTTTCCATAAAGAGCCAGTGATTTATAGTCGCAATGGCTTGACCTTATACTTCTCAGCACAAGGGGTTGTCTCACTCAAGGACCTTGTTGCGTTGAACGATGAGTCGTTACAATGTGTACCGGCGCTTGTGGATGACGGTCCACCACACCCAAACCTAGTGATATCGCAACCTTTCCCTATCCACGCCACTTCTCCTCAACTTGCAAAGTACGGAGACTGGTACAAAAAGCGCTCCGCAATGATGTTGGTAATGAACCCTCTGACTGTTGACGAATTGTTTGCAATGTAAGCCTTTCCATCCCGTACTAACTATTGTTTGACCTATGGACACTCTAGTTGCTTTTTAACCGCCCCCAACATAACAAGGAATCAAATCAAGACTTTGACCTCGTTGTATGGCTTCAACAAACATATCATCCAGGCAGCTTTGGCGAACGGAGAACAATCACATGTGCAAAACTTGACCTCGCTGATTGCCCGCCTCGAGATAACCACCCTTGTTGACTTGCTCGACATGCCTCTTGTAGCCGACCCGCTTGTCTCTCGCTACATCATCCAAACCTTTCGAGACTCACCCCTTCCCGATCCAGTGAGCCGGCAGTATCTTTTGTCTGACTCGATGGTCCATTCCGTGGTATCTCGTCATGTCTTTCGCCTTGTGTGGAACCATTTTCGTCTCAAGGATCCCGATGCATGCCAGCGACTCACGTCTGTTGCGGCCTCGCGAGGCTGGGCTTTCGAAAACTGGTGCCATGAGCAACTTAGCGATGGTCAAGCCCCGCTGCGACTACAACGAATGAAAATATCCGGGGATTCCATCGTAATGACACATGGTGACAACGATGTCCAACTACTGGACATACAGCCCAATTCCGTCTCCACGTATCCTTGCACGATGCCTGTCGCGCGCACGCGTGAAGCGGCTACGTACTATATCCCCCACGAATGCAACAATCCCGCATTTGACGCCCATTATCGTCTGTCCGATGAACTTGGCGTTGGTTTCCGGATGACTGTATGTCCAAAGCAGACACTAAAACCCCAAGATCTCTCCCTTCTCTCCAGACGTTTGGGAACGAAGAAGCAGTATTTTGTGTTTGTGATTCCCAAAGGTCATGTCTTTCAATGTCCGGTGCCTCCGTCTCGTTGGAGGTCGGTCTTTCAGTTTTACACCTGTGAACTTCCCTTTAAATTGTCAGGCATGTTTTATCCTGGCGAAGACGAAGACCAGGTTAAGGCTTTTGACCGGGCTGAAAGCCCATTCACACCTGATGATGCGGGAGTCGCTGACGCGTCGGAGGACGATGAGGATGAATGTAGCCCTTTGAAGTGATTCGCTTGAATGTAGGTCAAACCGCGCCCATGTTTTGGACTGTAATAGCGAAGTATCTACTTCCTTCCCCTCTATTCAAGTACGCGTGTTTTGCTCTTTCTTCCTAAATTCTCTCGTCCCCTCTCGTCCCCTTCCTCCACTCTGTTTCTATCCCTTTTTCTTCGATAATTATAAGTTTACATCATTCATTAAGCCGATTCTGACTGTACCTTTTGTCTACCCCTACAGTAATATCTATATCATACTGGATTACCGAACTCCCAAAGACGGTGTTTCTGTTTCCGCCCGTCTTCGTTCCCGTCTTCGCTCGAGAGATCACCACTCACTGACCCTATAGATGACTGCGTCCTTCGAAATATGATGATGCATATATTGGACATCAAAATCATCATCAAAAACACAATATGAATACAAACATCAAGTCCATACCGACATGTTGTTTATTCGCTTGAAAGCATCTATCTACCTGGTAACTCCGGGTATACTACTAGCATCCAATGTTCCACGTCCACGGCTTCCTTCAGGTTCTTTCCCTACCTTCCTCTGGGAGTCACTGATTTATATCACTACTCTGATTACAAGTGTGCCTTTTGTTTCTTAGGCGGGAACGATGCCCCACCCCCAATATCCTTAATATTCTATCCCGAACTCACTCGAGGGGCTCTAAATCTCTAACTGACTCCTTGTACCGTTTTGTACCGTCTTCTTCTTTCCGCTAGATACCACCACTCCATCCATCCATCTGTAGATGCGCGATCTTCTTACTCACAATGATATATCAACATCAACAACAGTTCCACATCGCGCATCTCGTATCTGTCACCGTTTATTCGCTTGAGAGCATCTATCCGACATGCAGCTAGTATGTATCCAAGTTCTATGATCGTTGATATCTACCCCGTTCCGTTGACCCAGTTCGTGATTCCCGATATGTACTACCCAATCACCCAAAGAAACCAAAGAAATCTACGGCAACACCTACTCAAAAGTTAACTTTCCCTCGTCAATATACGCTTACTCCACCTCCACCCACTCTACGCTTCCGTGTCTGATATTCTGTTATTCTGATTCACCGAGGCGGTGATTTATTGACCTTTCGTGTAATCCTCAACAGCGAAATCGCTTCGCGTGAATATTCGTCACGCGAGGGGTGGTCCGTGATCTACAATGCAACACCGGGAAAAATCAGTTAAAACTTGATCATGCAAAGTGTGAATAGTGTGGAGAAAGAGAAAGAGAAAAAGAGAGAAAGTCTATAGAGAAGGTTCTATGGATTCCATGATTCCATGAGAAACGGTGTTTCAGGGGGAGGGGCAGGGGGAGGAGGGTGACACACTCAAGGAAAGTGATAATGGGGTGGATTATTGGAACGGGCGTACCTCGGTCCATGTGAAGGATTTCTTGAGCAAGAGGAAGAAACGCTTGTCCGCCTGTGAGCGCGAGCGCCGAGTCCGTCCAAGTCCGATTCCGAGGTGGAGCGTATATTATATATATAAAGATAAGAGGGGAAAGGATTGATTGAATTAGTAGTGATTAGCGGGATGATTAGCGAAATGAGGTGTAAGATGGCAAGACGTATGATACGGCAATGAGAAGGAATCGGGATGAGGAGGGGATGGGAAGGATAAAGGGAACGGGGAGGAAAAGGGCACCTTGCGACGTTTCTTGTAACAAAACCATATCTCGGGGGTATCCCCGGTGGAAGTAGTGGCAGAGGTTAGGTTTACGAGGGTGTTTACGAGGAGGGGAAAGGCGGGTTCAAAGTAGACGCAGTCTGCTGCGAGGATGAGGTCTGGGCTTGGAGTTGATAATGCGTCCGAGACGGGGAGGGCCCTGCAAACGATGACATTGAGTGTGTGAGATTATGAGACGTAGAGGGAATGGGCAGTGTCTGAGGGATTTCCGGGGGATGACAAAGAGCGTATGGAACGGAGGAAGTAGACGCAAAGAGGAAGGAAGCTGAGACTAACCAATCCAACTCGGAAACATGGACATTCTCGGACAAGTTGTTGAGTTGGACATTGCGGTGCATGATGTCGAGTAAGGGTCTGTCCCAGCCATATGTCAGACCTTCGTTACTCGTCACGGTTCACAAGTTCCATGAGTCCCAAGGATTAAGGGTTCGTGAAACACGATCGCCTCCGATGAACACGAGGGTGGACGAGTGAACGTACATCTGATCAGTTATGTGTACCGTGCGCGCTCCGAGTTTGCCAGCAACGAGACCGACGAGGCCTGTACCGCTGCCGAGCTCGATTATGTGTTTGTTTTTGATGGCATCTGTGCCTTTGTGGACGAGATACTCTGCAAGGACCTATACACCAAAGGAGAAGGAGAAGAATCAGTAATTTAATCATACTAGTACTATCTGTGTGTGTGGCATGCGATTGAAGTGGATGATTACCAGGACTTACCTGCCCGGCGGGCCAAGTGATTCCGCCACACCCTGGTCTAGCAGAGACGTGGAGGGTGAGTGTTATGGGTGGTGGCTGGTTTCTGTGGTGGCAGATGGGGACATGGGTGATTGTGCCACTACTGTCAGTACCAGGAGACTCGGTGTCGGTGGAGGCATCAGAAAGAGCTGGAAGGTGGATCGGGGGTAGATCGAGATCAGAGAGCATGAATTGTCGCAGGGGGTCTTCTACTTCAGGTTCGAAGAGGTCCTCCAACGCGGATGGCCATGGCGAAACACTTGCCATCATAATCATCATCAGTTCCGTTCCTAATTGGGATGTGCAAGAGCCTTCCCATATTTCCCACTGCGTATAAAATCCCATACCCTCGTGAGGATGCTGAATCAACCTCGCATCTTTGCCCCTCCCTTCCCTCAAAAACATAATGTCGATAAGGCGTTCGCCGTCCCCCCGTGTCCAAGGACCTAGAGGGCATAGTAGGAACAGTACAGACTCGAGCGATGCAGAGTCTTGGACGTCATCTATTTACCAAGAGTCTGTTCACTCCGATATCAGGTGAGCTGCTTCTCACCACTCTGCCCATACCCATGCTCATAGTACCACCTCGTTAGTGTCAGCTCAGAATGCTCGCTGCGTCGTCGAGCACACATCAAACGGTCCCGCCGAAAGATTAGACCTCTCCCAACTCCCCCTTCGCCAACCCCATCACCGCCACCATCATCTAGATCATCTTCATCAAGCTATATCTTATCATCACCGCCTCTCAACATCCGCAGACTCCCCGTACCACCCCTGCCTATATCAGCATTCCCAGCTGTATCTCCCACACGCTGCTCATCGCCCATACCCTCGTCACCGTTGTCCCCGCCGCCGCTTCCAGATGATATACGTCGGTGGTCGCCTATCCAGATCGACTGGGACGCGGTCATGCAGGAGGTCATACATCGTTTGTGATGACCCCAACAATGACCGGGACCGACGACAAATGACGATGATTTTACATAACGAATCGTTGAAATGAAGAACATTCGTATACCATCCTGCTTCGCCAATCCCTTCCCTGCTTATATCAACCTTGTATCACTGCTCTTTACGATTATTGCCTAACTTATTTTTCCTCTCCCTTCTTACACGTTGCACGCCGATCCCTCATTTGTATCCTAACCGATCCCTACGTACGTCGTAATCTATACCAAGCGAATCACACACTAGGGCTTGCGCTCTCCTCATGTTCTCTGATAAGCTATACCTTGGGAACGATGCCGATAGAAAGTTCGAAACTTCATAACTTCATAAACTATCGTCCGAACAGCCTTTCAGGTTCCTCAGAGTCCAACGTTGCTACAGCACCTACGAAGCAAAAGCTTTGGCACCCATAGTAAGTAGATACACGGACCACAATGAATGCCCAGGATCCAGGATATCTGTGCTCAACAGGACGCAAAGCCTGATGCATTGATGTGAACTGTCGTTACTTGGACTCCCGTACAGTTTAAGTATACGTATACTCTAGAACATGACACTGACCGAGCAGGTGCTAGAAATGCCGTGTGGGTGGCCTCGACCTCCCAGATAATATATAGATTCCAGGATAAATCTCTTACTCGTATTTTAGCAACTCTCGAATTTCTCGCCCGAGTGCAGTGATACTATGTACATGGCTTTCGCAATTAAATGATTGCCTTGGTTCCCTGGTCCTCCTCCTCGAGTCACTGTACTCCGAAGCAGCTGTAGAGTCATTCAGTTGATATTTATACCACCCTCACGTACACTGCGCTCTCCCCCTTCCGTCCTCCTGTTTTTTTTACCGTGATAAGCTAGCCCAACAAACGGCCGACACGAGCCTCCGTCCTTCCATCATCTATCATTTCTCTTCTTCCCAATTCTCCTACAAGTTCTCACCGCAACGTTCTAAACCAACAAATGCAATACAGTCACGCAGTACGCATGTCAAACCTTGGACACAGGACTTTGGTCAAAGCCGTTCGGTCGCCCTTACTTCCGATCACCCTTTCTGAGTGTGTTTGTTCAGGGGTCCGTTTGTTTGGATCGTCCAACACACGCTACGCTACTTATTTCCCGAACCCTTTCGCTTCACACCTCGCCTCGAGGTTAGTTTTTCTTCCTTCCTTCCATCTCCTTCCCTCCTTCCAACACCTTCAAGTCGCCCGTCCTCGGACGCTGCCACATTCATCTCTTCCCCTTCGTCCAACGAGAAGGATAACGAACGGATATAACGAAGAACGGATAAGGGATACAGGATTTCAACGTGAACGGAGATGGACGCTTTTCATAAAGTTGTATTCCGATGGTATGAGCTTTGTTGCTTATCATGCATGACGACGTCGTGCTCAATTTCAAATGCTCATCTATTTGTTTAATGCTAAACAGGCCCTCGACTGATGTCTCTGATGTGATCGTCACAGGGACCTTCGACCAGGTTAGTCTCCGAGTCTCCATATCCCTTAAACCCTCGCTCTCCATTACTTCCTTGAAAGTATGAAAAATAGTGCTAAAATTCAGCATTTTGCTTCCGCTGTCATGCTATGATCATTTGCTATGTTTGACGTGCTATGTTTGACATGTTCTTATGATATTCCTCTTCCCTTATCCCCCTTCCTCGGAAACTTCCTGCCATCCTTACATATCCTCACCGTATGCTAACTTGCTGAACATCTAGTGGTCGAAATCAACGCACCTCAACCGCACCCCGACCGGTTTTGAGGGTATCGTCGATATCCCTTGGGGCCAACGCGTGCAGTACAAGTTCCTCGTCGACTGGCAGTGGAGGGTGTTGGATGGACATCCGACGGAGTATGATGCGGTGGGGAACTTGAACAACGTTTATGTTGCGCCGCCGAAACCCATCGACGACGTTTCGACGCCCAAGGAGGGGCGAGCCGAAGAAGCAGTGGAGAACGGGAGTGCACCCGAAGCCAAGCCATCGAATGGCGTCGCTGTCAATGGGAATGCTCACCCGGAACCAACGCAGAAGGTCGATGACGCAACCAACGGCGATGCCAACGGGGATATCGCGAAATCGGAACCACCTGTACCTCCACCTGCGGACGTTACACCCACTGTACCAGTGAAGGTTGATCTCCCACCAGCGGTCCCTATCGTCGATGAGAAGGTTGACGAAGCCCCCGTCGAACCTGTTGTGGTCGAAGAACCAACCATCGCGAAACCAGAAACGAATGGTCATGTGAATGGTGTAATTGTGGCTGACGCGGCCCCGCTTAATGGTATCAAGTCGGAGGAGAAGGAGGAGAAAAAGGAAGAGGTGGTGGATCAAGTTCAAGAACCTTTGTCGACGCCGAAGACGAGTCCTACGTCCCTCCCGGAAGTAGTAGAACCGTCTACGCCGAAACCGTCATCTCCGGTTGATCTTCCGGCATCCTCACCACCTTCTTCGCCCGCACCTGCATCGACAACATCGCCCACATCGTCGCCCACTCCACCACCAGCGGCAGCACCAACGACCCTCCCACCTGCACCGACATCACCACCTCCTAGCGCCCCCGCCACACCATCCAAGTCACCCGCAGCACCAACGACGCCATCCAAAAAGCATCAACGTTTCCCGTCTATGGCGGGTTCCACATCTGGCCGATCGTCCGTGGATAGCTCGCCTGCTTCGTCGCGGTTTAGCACTGCTACGGGTGAGAAAGACGGATCACCGAGAAAGAAGAAGGGATCGATATTCAAACGATTGTCGAGTATCTTCCATCATCATCATAAAGATAAGGAGGAGAAGGTGGAGGGGAATGGGAAACATCATTAACTTCGAGGTGACAGTTGCGAGTTGATGTTTCCCGTTTCCCTCTTGTTGACTCTCTCTCTGTCTCTCTTCGTCTGCGATACTTCGATGCTTTGATGCAGCCCTTTTTTCTTGGATACGATTTATAGCTTCCCCCCTTCAAGTTTGAACCTCTTTTCTTCGTCGTTGATTGCGATGCTATGATCGATCACACTTTTTCGCTTTCCGTTGTGCCGCTGCTGCTACATCCCAGTGTTACTATGCTTTCCTCCCTCCTCATCTTGTTGGTCCTTCTCTTCCCCCCTTTCTCCTTCCTCGTTTCCCCACGTCCTCACGCTTGCATTATGACCCTTGACGCCCCCATCCCCATAGAGTTTCTTCTTCTCTTCTCCCTTCTTTTTGATACTATCAGTACGGTTACATCATTACTTCCTTGCTTTCTGGTTACCTCTCTCAGTATTTCTCTCCTCACCCTCTCGCACGAGTTCCATTTTGACTCATTTTTCGTAGGTAGTTGTAGCAGTTATTTAATTCTCCCTGTCTTTTTCTCTTGTCGCTCTCTCGTACGTCACATACACAGTACACTCACTTGCTTTCTTCTCCGCGCTCGTGCGTGCTTGGCCGGGCGGTACCTTGCTTTTGGTTTATGTAAGTAAGTCGATCTGAGAAGTAAGTTCATAGTCGAAGTGATCGTCGGTGTTGACATGACATGAGTGTGGCGTCTTCGGTCAGTATTCGAAGCGTTTTCGAAGTCCTTGAGGAAATCATGTTGCTGAACTCATCGTTAAATGTGCATTTCGTTCAAGAAAGGTCTTATATGTATATGTTACAGTCAACCGTTCAGTTACCCTACATACAACGCTCAATTGAAATTTAAATCTTCTGCATGTCGACGACACAGCGAATACAATCACCGCCCTAAAATGGCGTCAAGTGGTCAGGATAGATCGTAGGGAAGGGTTGAAAGGTTGATAACACGTACGTGCATATCATGGAATCCTTCATTGATTTCAGCGAGAGTTCGGTGGTGAGTTACATATTCATCGATTCTCATAGTTCCCTTCAAATAATCTGATAGACGAACAAGTCCGATGTGAGCGCATGGTTGGCGAAGAAGGTTGAGGAGGATGGGGAAAGACAAACCTTCCACGAGACCAGGGATTTCAGTTCTACCTTTGACACCACCAAACGCGGTTCCGCGCCAAGTACGACCAGTGACCAATTGGAACGGACGGGTTGAGATCTCCTGACCAGCTGCTGCGACTCCAATGACGGTAGACACACCCCATCCCTTGTGACACGCCTCAAGTGCAGCCCTCATGACATGGACCTAAGAAGAAAACAACCCCAAGCCAAGCTTCAATGAGCACACTGCTCCAAGAAAAGAGATACAAAGAAAAACAAATCATGGTCATGGGAGTGCTTACATTCCCGGTACAATCAAACGTGAAATCCAAGCCCCCATCGGTGATTTCGACAAGGTAGTCCTGGATTTTCTGCCCGTTGGGAAGGGCCGTAGGATTGACGAAGTCTGTTGCGCCGAATTTCTTTGCCCAGGCTTCTTTATTGGGGTTGGTGTCGACGGCGATGACGCGTGAGGCTCCGACAAGCGAGGATGTTGAGATGACACCCAAGCCAATGGCACCGCACCCGAAGACGGCGACAGTCGAACCCTCTGTGAGGTGGGTTAGATGGTGAACTTTTGTAGGGGGGAAGGCTGGGTTGAGAACTTACTGACGCCAGGCTGTTTGACAACAGCACCCCATGCAGTAGTGATACCGCAGCCTAACAAACAGACTTTCTCGAGGGGAGCAGACTTGTTCACCGCGACAACTGAAACGTCAGCGACAACAGTGTATTGGGAAAAGGTAGAGGTTCCCATCTTTACAGAAGGGAATCAGGGGTGATTAGATCTATGGGAATCTCGCTTGACTGGAATGTTAAACTCACGAAGTGGTGGACAGGCTGCCCATTGACGGTGAAACGACTGGTATTATCGGGCATGAGACCTTTGCCCTGGGTAGCGCGAACTGTAGATTTTTTGATGAGATTCGTTGAGATTCAAGATGGGGGAGATCAGCATCAACCTTTGCCGCAGAGGTTGGTCTTGCCGCTCTTGCAGAATTTACACTCGCGACATTCTAAACACCTCATCAGTTACTGTCCGTAAAACCTCCGACGGACGCGATAGGACCCACCAGCAGTGTATAAGGGGATTACATGGTCGCCCTGTCAGATACAAATGCGCGATCCCTCCAAGATGCAAAAAGGAAGCTTTGACATACAGGTGCCACACTTGTTACGCCCTCGCCAACAGATTCGACCTGGATCGGAATCGCGATTAGTCGAGGGCCATATGTCTTTCGACTGTCGGGGTACTCACTATGCCACCTCCTTCGTGACCAAGAATAACCGGGAACAGACCCTAACAGCCGATTTAAGAACTCGAGGTTTGATGGAAGGCAAGAAACGGCACTGACTTCTGGGTCCTTGCCACTGCGAGTGTACTCATCGGTATGGCAGATCCCTGACGAAGGTTAATTGGTGACTGTACGTATGGAATAGGCGATTGGAGTATAAATACCGGTGTAGAGGATATGAATTCTGACTTCGTGGGCCTGAGGCGGGGCGACTTCGACTTCTTCGATTTTGAGAGGTTCTCCTGCACCCCAGCAGACGGCAGCCTTGCATTTGATGACTTTACCAGCTGTATCAGACATGGTTTGGGTGTGTGGAGAGGGAGGGAAAAGAGAAAAGGAGGATGGATTTGTCAGGTGCGAGTTCACAACTTATAACCTTCACATCGATTCACGCTTGATCTATTGATCCTAACCCGGTCCAATACGTCACGATCTTGGACCGGTCACTAACAGGTCTTATGATCATGATCATGTCTTGAGCCTTGGGAGACATGAAAGCGTTATCGGGCGATATTGGGAAAGGGAAGACCGCATGATCCCGCCGTCTGTGTGTAGATAAGCCTGGTGACATCGCCTTGGGCGTCTGCAGCGTCTGCTTCTTGATGTCGTTTACCAATCTCTACTATAAACGAGTAAGAATTTCTTGGAATGGTTGTTATTGTCATTCAACTCTGCGTAGACGACAGGAACGCCGAAAGCTTGCTATGTCTGCTACAAGCCCACGACTGTCTGTCTAGCGACCGCCAATGCCACGGATTTCATCTACACGTGTGAGACGCATCTTAGTGATCCTGGGTTTGCGACATCTGTGGGTGAAAGTGGAGATGGAGTAGCCGGAGCAAGGAAGATTGGGCTTAGCCCGGAAGAAATCGCGAAAGTGAAGGAGGAGTGGGAGGAAAGGCAAAAGCTGAAGAAGGAGAAGGAGAAAGAGAAGGAGAAAGAGAAAAAGGAGGACGAGAAGGATAAGAAGGAGGCGGATAAGGATAAGAAGAAGGAAGAGAAGGCGTCCTCCCCGTCGACGCCGTCACCGACGACGACCCCAGCGACCCCAACTCACCAGCGATATTCTTTACATCGAGACTTCTTTGCCAGTGAGTCCCCCTCGTCCTTTCTCGTTGAGCTACTGCCAGATACATCTCTTTTTCCATTGCTCAAAGTGCGTCTTGCTGAGCATCGGAAACGAAGGCAAGCGACACAAGCGAGATCGCTCGCCCCCCGTCTTCCTGGAGCACCGAAGACTAATCCATAGCAGTAGTTTGTAGTGGTTGACCGTAGCTGTAGCTTCTTTCAGTGACGTCTGCTGAGCGAAGGTTGGGCGTAGGTGTAATAGAATTTGGCGGAGTCCAAACATCTTTTTTCAAGTTGGTCCACGTCCAACCGTCCCTTGGTCTCAGCCTCCATCAACTCCTCAAAGCTGCCCTGCAGCGTCGAGCTCACCGTCTCCCTCGACATCGACTCGAAGCTGGAATTCACGATCTCGTATTTATTGCAATCCGAAACGACAAAAGTCAGCTTTCTCTGTTTGCAAAGTCACGAGTTGTCTCTCTGACTTCGCGTTTTTGTCTAGTAACTCTTTGAGCCTAATTTCTTCACGATGAACAAGAATCCTTTCGTTCCACAACCCTCTTATACACCTCAGCAACCACCCTTGCCTCCTGGTCCGCCGCCGCCTCAGCCTTCTCAGCCTGATTATTCCGCGTATTGGGCAGCTGCAGCTGCAGCGACTCAGGCACCCCACGCGCCTCCGACTGTAGGCGCATACAACCCTCAATGGAGTGCACCACAACCCCCGGCGCGCCCACCTGCAGAGCAGAGTGCTTTGTACGCTAACTATGGCTACGGAAATCAACAAAATAACTGGCAGCGCCAGCAGCAGCAACAACAGCAGCCTCCGCATCAGTACCCTCCTCCGCCTCCACCAATGGCACCACAACATCCACCGCCTGCTCAACCTGGATACAATCCGTATCAACCAACAGTTGGATATGCTCAACCGTATGTCCCTCAGGCAGGGCCTCCGCCTGTTGCGCCAGCCAATTTTCCGCCTCCCCAACCTCAGCAGCCATTTTACATGCAAGCTCCTCAGCACATGCAGCCGCAGCACCATCATCAGCAACATCAGAACCGTCACATCCATCACACCCCTCCTCAACATCTCCCTCCCGCAAAGCGTCAGCGCTTTGATGGTCCGAATCCACATCAACAAAGGCAACCGCTACCACCCCAACCTCAGTTTTCAGCACCCCCACCACCTCCCGTAAACGCTGGTCATCCCGGACCTAATCAAGGTCCAGGCCCCAGGGGTGGTGCGCCTTCGGGAAGTATGGGAGGAAGGGGAGGAAGCAATGCTCAGCGGGGCGGTATGGCAGGCGGCAGCAGAGGAGGAGGCAGAGGGGGTTCAATGGGTGGTGGTGGCGGTAGGGGTGGCATGAATAACCGTGGTGGGCGAGGCGGAAGCATGGGCTCCATCGGCGGCGGTCAGGGTAGAGGTGGATCGAGTGGACAACTCAGAGGACATAACTCCCGAGGAAACTTTGGAGGAAACAAAGACTTCCACAATCGGCGTACCGGAGGCTCCTTCGGCGGATATCAAAACCAAAACTCATCCTTCCGAGGACGAGGTCCTCAAAATCATCCTAACCGTGGCCCAAGACACGATGGCGGAACTGCTTCCGGAAGCAACTATGGTTCTAGGGATGGGACGACAACCTCTAGCTTTGGGAGTGTCGGTAAGAAAGACGAAAATAGACGGACTCTGACAGACTTCAAAATCGTTGGCTTGCAAATCAATGAACTTGGATGGAAATGGGGAGTTTCCCCTTCTCCTGTCTCAAAGGTGGATAAGACGGAAGCTACATCGGAGGCATCTGAACCAGCTTCAAAGGACGAAGCCCAAGCGGAACCTTCGGACGCTACTGCTGCTGCTGATGGTCAGCCCTCACAGGATCCCCCTGTTGTTAGCAATGAGTCGACCGGTGCGGATGATGCACCTGCACCTGGCTCAGTTTCCTCTCCACCGTCTCGCATACGCATCTATTTCCACACACCGGTCACTGCAGACGACTCTCGACCAATTCCTCACAATTCTTCATATCCTGTGACTTCTGATTCCAGTAGGAAAGGAAAGCGCAAGAAGCTGGAGGATGACGATGGTGATATCGAGGAGGGACGGGCTCCTCCTCCTCCCCCTCAGATGGGTGGTGCCGGCGATGATCACTCCAGTGTCGCAGCGAGTGTTGCGCCCAGTGTTGCGGAAACTAACAGCGATGGTGACTGGCTCATGGCGGCCATCGTTGATGGCGAAGGCGAGAACGAGCCAACTCAGTCGGCGACAGATATGGACGCAGATGTCGATCATGATGCGGATGCAGACGGCGATGAGGATGATGAGTACGGCGAACATCTTCACGTCAGCCAAATCGTGGAAGCTGACACGCCTGCTTATGACGGAACTGACAGTGAGTATTGTTGTATTTCTTTGAGGTCGCTTTGCATTTTAGTGTGGATGGACGCGTCTGTGTCCTTTGTCCGTATTTTATGGATACTGGCAGGATTGATGGCAGCTGCACAGCTGTCCACACCACTAACTTTCTTTCTTTTCTAAAGGTCATATGGGTGATACGGATGGACATGTTGGTGCATCTGAGGATGTTCATCCTCCCAGCGAAACTGAACATCTTGACGTGACTGTCGATGGACAGACTGGCATGGTTTTGTCCTCTGACACTGGGCACGGTGGTTCTGATACACAGGTTCCCTCTGCGTCTGCTCCTGCATCTGCGGATGTAGTTCCGCCAGAACCCGAACAGCCTAGCGTTGCTGCTACTTCTCTCCCTCCCACTGAGGAGCCACTCTCACGCCCTTCTGAGGAGCATTTGCCTTCTGAGGATGCTACACCTGCTCCGTTTTCTTCGTCTGCATCTACGTCTGTGTTCAATGCTTTCTCCTCAGATTTCTCGTTCCTTACCTTTTCCTTGTTGAAAACAGTGACCAGGCTACTAATCACGATGGGTCTAATAATAGTCAGGTTCAAAGCAAGAATTTCACCGTCAAGTCATTGCAAGCTATATCCGCCGAACCTACGCTTTTGGTTGTGGAAGATACGAGCGCTTCGCAGGATAGAACGCTTATCGCCATTGACGAAAACGACGAAGTCGGTTCATCCCAGCCTGAACATCTACCAGAGCCACCTGCTTCACCTTCGTCCAATACGCTTTCTGCTTCTACTCATGGCGATTACCCTTCTCAGTCTCCTTCTAAACCTAGTTCAAAGGACCCGAAAGTTCCTTCTGCCAACCGCTTGTCGATTTCGTACGCTGGTGGCAATCGGCGGTTAGTCGTCGACGCTGAGACCGTTGAAAAGCTTCAGCTCTTTCGCCGGGAAGGTCGCATTGAGGTTGTCATCAACCTTGATAGAGATCAGGACCAGGACCAACTACTCAAAGGCATCACGGTAGGTCGTCTACATCGTTGAATTTAATGTCTTACTTATCCCAAATGTTAGGTCGAAGGACTCTCTGACAAGGCATCGTATACGGCCTTGCCTACGCTGGAGGATGCCAGCGACGAGACTCTCCCCCCTTTCAACAACGCCCAGATTCCGTCAAAGATTACGATGATCGTGCATCTAGATACCGAGCGCCCCCTTTCAGAACCCAAGTGGGCCAAAACGGGCGACATCCACGATTGGCTGAAAAGTATGTTTGGACGCATGTTCTGGGTGGCTGGTGACGCCGCAGAAGGTTGGGAGAAGAAGATCACCGTTGTAGATCCGGATCCGGTACGTTTGTTTGATAATTTCATGTTGCTCGTTCTATAATTGACCGCTAACGTATACCCACTTGTTTTTCCTTGTGACAGCCTCCTACGATATGGACTGTTCTCGATGGATGGGCCGTCAATTCTCCGGCTGGTATGACTACTGAACGCCAGCGGTTCCTAAAGACCCATATGACTGATCCTGATAATGTCCTTGAAATTCTATTGAGACTTGTCAGAGGGGAACGTGCCACGCCGTTCTCGCAGTCCGGGCAGTCGATTTCCCCACCGAGTATATCTGGACCTTTACTCTCCGCTCTATCGCAAGGTTCTGCTCATGGTGCCCAACAAACTCATGTTTCGCTGGCTGTGCTCGCTATGTTCCGTATGACGGTGGAGTACGCGAAGAAGGCGGACGGAGACAAAGGGAAGGAAGAAGCTGAATCACGCGTTGGCGAGATAATACGTTGTCTCCCTTCTCATTTGATCTACAAGAGCTTGGACGGCATCTTCAAAGAATGGAGGGTTGAGAAGAAGGGTGGTCGGTCATGATTTCTTCCCTCTCCCTTTTCGCCTTTCGCCTTTCGACTTCATACTGCATTACTCCCTATTGGACAGTGTACTCAACCGTATAATTATTGACAGATCACACATCCCTAGATACCAGACATATCTTAAACCCCCTTCTCCGCCATTACACGTTGCTTCTTGGTCCCTATTAGCGCATGCCATAGTACCTTCAATGCAACCCGCACTTCCTGACGCCTGACTCCGCTTTTGCGCCAGATAGCTCTGACTATAGCCAACACAAACAACAGGAATGATACATCCAAACACAGACGACGAATAATGATAGCTGAAGGAGATCTTTCCTCGTTCCGAACGAAGAAATTGGCGGCTGTTTTGAGTTTCCGTACCCCATGTGCAACAGGGCTGAGTACTATTGACCAAAGGCCCATATCGTTGATGTCCCAGGAGGAGGCATCTTCACCATCGTCCGGGCTACGTCTTCCGTAGGGTGATATGTTGCCCCTGGGACTCATTGATATCCGAGATCGTGAGGGGTTGTATGAAAGTGACTCGAGAGTTTCTAGCCGCTCGCTAAGGGCGGTTAGATGTGATTGAACAACGTCAAGGGCCGATTCAATCGCCACGCGGGAAGCAGGACGAACAGGGCCATACGGTCGAGCTGGGACGGAACTCGTGTGATTCCGATAAGCCGGGTGGGAAGGGTGGGCCTGTGAAGGAGGAGGGGAGGCGAAACCTGCTCGGGAAGATTGGGAGAATTGACCATATGAGCTTGTGCTGGGATATATAGAGGATGGGGCCGAATGATGGGGGTCAACAAAAGCCGAGGGTGTCTCATACGTTGGAAGAGGTTGAGATGAAGGGGTGAGGTTTACGGGGATTGGAGGAGGCGATATCGCTAACGACCCAGCCATGGGGGTGCGGTACCTATGGGAGGACAGAGAAGACTGTGGACGTCTTGTGTATGCCTGAGGAGGGTTCGGTTCGAGTGTCCTAGCAACTGCCTGAGACTCTTCTTCGACCTCCTCTTCCGATTCTGCATCAGACGACTCTTCGTTACTCGGGAATTGGGAATTGCCTTGCGGGAGCTGGTGGGAAGCACGTAGATACAGGGCAGGGGTAGGAGCATCATCGGAGACGGTAGACCCGGAGGATTCAGAGTTTGCAGACCGAGACAAGGTTCCTAAACAATCATGTTAGAAGTGTTGTCTTATATTGAGCGCACGAGAGTGGGACACACGACTAGAGATAATATTAGATGGATCGCCGCCGTAGGATTCGAGTTCGCGAACCAAGTCTTGTGCAACGGTTTTGTCAGAGTATTTTCGTAGTACCTGTGAACATGTAGGTTAGTTGAAAGTGGGAAGGCTGTGAGTGGGACATACTTTGAGCAGCGCTTCCACATACATCCACTTGGCTTCGTATGACTCCAAGTCTTTGTGTTTTGCCCATGCATCCCTATTCCCCTATAATGTTAGTACATGTCTTCTGTAGAAGGCGACGCCGGACACACCATTTTGCACGGCCCAACATATCAAAGATACCAGGACGAGGAGCTTTGACATTCCCTACAGTTGCTATAGCAAGCCGACAGATAAGGGCATGAACACATTTGAGTAGCTGAGCAAGATACCTTGCTTGTACAAACTGCGACAGAGAACTTTCGTCAACGACAACCTAAATACAGAGGCACGAGACCTGCACGCACCTATACATCTCCAACTTTTCCTCGTAGTCGGTTTGTATAGGACCTGTCTTGGGCAGAGCCTGCACTATCTGTACGGCTCGGTCGAACTGAGCATCTATGAGTTGATGCGAATCCATAGCAGGCTGGTCACGGATGGTCGTTGGAGGACAAGGTGAGCGGGATGGTCGGTTTGACTTGAATATGGTCTCCGGACTTCGGCCATGTGAAATCCATGTGTGTTCCCACACTCAAGGGCATCGCTCTCAACCGTACCAAGCCCAACTTACATCTTAGTCTACGACCACGACGACCACCACAGTCATCATCAATCTCACTTGACCCCAGATTTCCCCTCGTCGCCGCGCTCAATCTACATACACAGCCGTCGGTCCTGGAGAGACAATTACGCGTCATAATGCGTATGTCATCTGACATGAACAACCTCCGTGGACTTCTTCTCTTCTCCATCTGTGGCATTTGTGGAGGCTGTTGTCACGCTTCCACCTGTTGCTTGTGATGCGAGAAGGAACATCTTATGCAACCCACATGGCCAACACACACATCCTAGACATTTGTCCGATACGACTTCGGTTCTGCCCACCATCATCATGGTTGCATATGCTTCGAATCGTCCGAAAAGCGTATACGGCTAGCCTACTTTTGATCTATATCGGAATTAGGCTCATGTGCTGGGCATGCGCAGAAGAGGAAATACACAACATCCATGAGACTCCTGTAGTCTCAGTGGTGTAGCAACACTCTGATGCATCCATCTTCGAACAACTTCTCGCAGATAGGGCATGCGCTCCCTTGCCTCGAAGCAGCATTGATGCACAAGATCTTCGTGCGATCTCATCTATCTGTGCGGCTTCTGGTGCATGAAGTTGATGACATCGCCTCAAACGATCTCACTTCCTGACATGGATGCGTATCGTATATCTCCACCCAGCATTCATTGCAACACTACCTCCATTAATGTCCACGGGCTTACATGTGGTCTCCGTACAGTTTATTCATTGACTGCTGGAAGAGTGTGTGTTCTTGCCTTTTACTGCTGTCAACATCGCCGCATGTTCATGTTCGCGAATCCTGCTATCTTTCTGCATCCATGCGGCGTGCAGCGCAGATTGCTCCCCATTCTAGATTGCCTCTTCGTATAAAAGTCTCGTAAAATGAACGCCAAACACATCGCCATCTTGTTCCGCTCCTGCATTGAACAATGTTCCGCTTCATCGTTTCTGTTGCCCTCGTCAGCGCGTCTTTCGTCCTCGCCAGCCCTGCTGCTCTCAATACCACCTTGCCCAGGTATTTCGCTTGCTATCGTAGTCGATGCCATCATACTGACTAGTTCTACCTCAGAGCCTGCGGTACTGTGATCAGTGCTGACCAAATCGTTGCAAATGAAGCCCACTTCCAAGCCAACAAAG
Organism: Pleurotus salmoneostramineus; assembly: GCA_002583695.1. Classification (NCBI taxonomy): domain Eukaryota; kingdom Fungi; phylum Basidiomycota; class Agaricomycetes; order Agaricales; family Pleurotaceae; genus Pleurotus; species Pleurotus salmoneostramineus. Next base: position 51,075 of record BEWF01000196.1, read on the forward strand.
TTTCTGCAAAAGGCTTGAGCACCCTGGCCGCCACCATCCCCATCTACTTCCATGTCATTAGCTCTGGCTCCTCTCTCAGCCAAGGAAATGTTCCGTGAGTATTTCGTAGATGACGAAGACATGTTGCTGACCCGTTTTGTTAGCGACTCACAAATCGCAAGCCAAATTAGCGTTATGAACGCAGCGTATGCAGGCGCTGGCATTACATGGACGCTAGCTGGTACGACCCGTACTGTCAACTCCAACTGGTTCAACTCTGCTGGACCTGGCAACTCTGCCCAGACGGCGATGAAGCAATCTCTCCGACAAGGCGGTGCCAACGCTCTCAACGTCTACACTGTTGGGTAAGAGTATCTTTATCTGCAATCACAAACCTGAACATGTTTGACACCAATTTATACATCAGCTTTAACTCTGGCGCTGGTGCTGGTCTCCTCGGCTACTCAACCTTCCCATCCGACTATTCGAGAAATTCGCTCGACGATGGTGTTGTCATGCTCTACTCATCCGTCCCAGGAGGGACTACCACCAGCTACAACCTTGGTCAGGTAAGTCGACCTTCGCCCGCACCTGACTGGAATCTTAACTCATCAACTTTGTAGACTTTGACCCATGAAGCCGGTCACTGGGTTGGTCTCTACCACACCTTCCAGGGAGGATGTGCTTCCCCCGGTGACATGGTTGACGACACCCCTCCTGAGGCTTCCCCCGCCTCTGGCTGCCCCACTGGCCGCGACACTTGCTCAGGCGGCGGTGTTGACCCCATCCGTGAGTAACATCTCCCTAGAGCCTGTCAATACTGGTGCTCACAGTAGCGAATTAGACAACTTCATGGACTACTCCATCGACTCTTGCATGAACCAGTTCACCGCTGGTCAAATCACTCGCATGCGCTCCCAGCTCGCTACCTACCGTGGCATCAACATCTAAATTATTTCGTGGTGGATGATAGATGGGTAGAACGTTGTATATTGTGTGAACGTTTGTAGAGTCTACTCCCTATTAGTTAAAACCGGAAATCGAAAGCTTGCTCTGTATTGTATCGAGCGATGGAAGCAAAGCGGAATATGAACGAGTCTGAACAAATGACAGCGCCGTAGGTGGTGGCTTTTTCGGAGCCCAGCTGCTGGGTATGTTGCATTTCGCAGATCAACTACAAACGGATGTGAGTGGAATTCAGAATATAAGAGTATGAAGCTTACGGGGCTCGAATAGCACTCGAAGGCTGAGATGCTCCAGTTGCCCACTTATATTTCAGCGAACCTCTTATTCGTTCTTCTTTGTCGCTGACTAGTTGTCCTGGGATGCAGAGTCAATAAACGGGGAATATTGACGCGAGAAAGGAATGACCTTTCCAGTACAGCTTCCCCCAGGCTCTTCCGTGTTTCCCCTCACATTTAAAACGCGTCCTCGTCACCAGCCAAAACGAGTCTGCTATCTGCTTGTCGCCCCAGCGTAGTTGGTGGACTTTCCGCCCGACGCCTCCGGCAGGCGTGCGAGAGAGGACCTCATACAGGTTGCCTGGGTTTGATGATAGCGAAGGTGGTAGCTCTTTTGGTAGGAGATGCTGCAGAGCCTTGCTGAGATTTGGCGCAGCCGCCGAGCGGATTGGTGTCGACAACATTCGGGAATTAGGAAAAGGATATATTTCGAACTCCGCTTCACGTAGGAAACTCATGCGCTTACCCTCACCATGCGCGCTCCGCGCTGCTTTCCGCCTCAATGTTTCTCGACCATGCCTAGATAGACGTGCTCTATCCTCGAATACTCAAACCCTCTCTTCGACCGAGACGGATTCCCTTGGAATACCTTTACGGCCGACATGGTCTGTAAACGACCTTCTGTCGTCATACCCAAAACCTAGTATCGATCACACCATCCTCGAGCAGCTCCATAAACTCGCGGCGCTGAAACTACCTGACCACGGGTCGGAGGAGTACCACAAAATCAAACGGGACTTGGAAGAAATGGTTCGGCTTGTGGAAGCCGTCAAGCTTGTCGACACCGATGGTGTTGAGTTGGCTGAAGCCGTGGTATCCGGTCACCCGGAGGATGTGGAGGAAACACGAGAACAGGAGCCTCATGGTCGGGATTTACTCAAATTCGCGAAGAGGACGAGGGAGGGATATTACGTCGTGGACACGGACGCTCGCCAATGAAGATGACGATGATGCATTATCTATCCCAAGTATCATCTGACCACCGAAAATCATAGGCAATGTCTCCTTCCATGGTCTAGCTAAGTAGCCGGGGCGCGCTTGCGCTCTCGTTGCCATGCTACCAACGCGTGGCTCGTGCACACCGTGGCTATCGTCGGGTATGCGCTCCACAAATGTATGTTATCACTGCAAGTCTACTCGCGAAGTCCAATTAGGATGTGTGGTACCGCTCCATACAGCTGCTTATCTGTCATGAAGTTGTGGATGTTTGCACGTTTCTACGAGCTACTACCCTTGGAATGATCATGCAGTTTCTCAAAGACTCGAGATAGCGTCGCGTAGACGTGATCAGTCGACGAGCGACGCGTCTTGGCAAGAAACTGCGTATAAAAGGTAGGGAGAAAGCGTCCTTTGTTCTTCATCCCAAGTGGACATTCAACTTCTGCTTGCCTCACTCACCTGCCTCATTCACCGCTTCGCATCCTTTTGATACCATCATGTTCCGTTTCATCACCACTGCTCTCCTCCTTGCCTCTCTCGTCGTCGCCGGCCCTGTTGACACCGAGACGCGCAAGTAAGTCATCATCTTATGTACGTCGATGTAGGACTAATGGTTCTTGTCATAGACGATGTGGCACCGTCATTTCGCCCGAGAAGCTCGCCTCCGCAGAGGCAGACTTCTCCCGAAACCGCGTCTGGGCCTCTGCTAGGAAAGACAACTACAAAGTCGCGCCTCTCAACGTGTACTTCCACATCATCCAGAAGAGCGACTCTGTGGAGGGCGGCAACATTCCGTAAGTGGCTCACCTTCTTAGCACTAAGAGATTTTTGATACTCATACGTCCTTAGTGATTCTCAAATCGAGGAGCAGGTTGCGATCATGAACAAGGACTTCGAAGGCTCCGGTCTCTCTTTCAAGCTTGCCAACACCACCCGCACGACCAACGAGAAGTGGTTTACCACCGCTGGTCCTGAAGCTTCTGAGCAGACCGAGATGAAGGAAGCTCTCAGGCAAGGTGACGAGAAGGATCTCAATGTTTACACCGTCGGTTTCGAGTCGGGCGCCTCGCAGGGCATCTTGGGATACGCGACCTTCCCTTCTGACGCTAAATCGGAGTTGAAGGATGATGGTGTCGTTGTGCTGTATTCTACTCTACCTGGTGGCGCTACGGAGAACTTCAACAAAGGAAGGGTGAGTTTTTCCTTCTCGCTGATGTCAAGAGGACGAGCGCTGATTTTTGGGGTTAGACTCTTGTACATGAGGTTGGCCACTGGACCGGTCTCTACCATACCTTCCAGGGTGGATGCAACGGCGAAGGTGATCAAGTCGAGGATACTCCTGCTGAAGCTGGTCCCGCTTCTGGCTGCCCCCGTGGATCTGACACTTGCCCTGCTGAAGGCGAAGACCCCATCCGTAAGAGTCATGCGCTTCATAACGTTACAATTGTCTCACACGTATCACTAGACAACTACATGAACTACTCTTACGACAACTGCATGGAAGAGTTCACCCAAGGTAATTGCTTCCAGTACTTGTTAACCTCCCTTCTGACCCAGCGATTTAGGCCAAGTTGATCGCTTGAAGGACCAGATGGCGACATATCGCAGCCTTACCATGTAAATTGGATGCGATTTGTACAACCACCTAAGTTTATACCAAGTCGGGTCTGGAACACGACATTTCTCTCTTTTGTTATATCAAATTTTGTATTTTCTACGTCCAGTTGAATGAACAACAAAGATCTTTGTAGCTTGAAGGATATCTGAGATGGTTGGTATATTTACAGGCCGCCGTGCCCTCCAGTGGATCCGAATCCACCGGCTCCTCTCAATGTTTCGTCCAAATCTTGGACTTCCATCACTTCGGGGGTGTACACTCTTTCGAGGATGAGCTGAGCTACACGATCACCTTCTTCGACTTCGACAAGAAAAAGAGCAGTTTAGAGGGGATCATCGCGGGCGTCCAATGAACGCATACCTTGGAAATCCTGGTCGGACAGGTTGAAAAGTAGCACAAAGACGATGCCTCTGTAGTCTGCGTCAATGACCCCTGCACCGGTGTCGATCATGTATTTGGACGCTTCAAAGGAGGGTCAGACTAGCAATCATACAGAGATAGAGTCACTGACCCAATCCGCTACGTGGGGCGACGCGACCGTAAGTCCCAACAGGTACGGCGATCGAGATCTGTGTATCGATCAGAGCTTTTCCGTGCGCAGGAATGACTTTCTTTTCGGCGCTATTGGGGTATGTGAGACGCAAGATGATAACTCAGTGGATTGGACGTACCTGTAAAGATCGTAGCCAGCAGCAAGGGCAGAACCACGGGTTGGGATTTTGGCCTTTTCAGAATGACGCTTGACGAGTAGACCTGCAACTGGTGCGACTGGATCTTCTGCATCTGGAGACATTTTTCTCTTTTTGAGTTGAGCGTCGGACATGGGTGGTGAATGGAAGTAGGAGCGGATGAGAAGTAGGCGCGACGCGTTTATTTGTATGGAACAAATACGAGCGTGTCAACTCCGCTTGACCCACGGGCATCGTGGACCACGGCTCATTGATAATTTATTATGGCATTGGCTGAAAGGCATCTTCTTCACTTTCTTCATGCCATTATGCGACGCCCAAATTACCTCCTTCTTCAAGCCCGTGCACGCGTCACCACAGCAAACCCAACGCAAAGCCAAACGAGCTAGCCATGGCGATCAGGATCCTGCGGAATCAAATTCCAAGTCCCGTAGCACAAAGAAGGCCAAATTGTCATCGTCAACACGCGACGCGTCGAGAGCCTCTTCTTCCCCAACACCTACCTCTCGAAAGCCAGCTACAGGCCATGTACAGAGTACATCTGCCTCCGTCATTGATTTGACGGGTTCGGTCGTCGACGAGACAAAGGGCACTCGGTCAGCGACACCGCCTCTTCTAGATGACCCACTCGAACGGGGCTTTGCGTCCCAAATGCACGACTCTGCGATGACCAAACGGTCCTTTGGCTCAGCATCGGCTCTAGTGTTTGATCACAAGGATGGCGACCCATGCCTGGCATCTTCGTCACGCGTAGAGTCGCGTCCAAGGCTTCCAAGTCCCGTCAAAGGGCACGAAAACCAATACCCCAACTTGTGAGTATTTTGTAATTATTTCATCCGCGAAAGGCCGCTCATCTACATCCTTCAGGCCTCGTTTTCGTGAATCTGAGGCCCCGTCGTCTCAGACTCAGCCATTGGACTCTATGTTTCGCGATGATGACATGTTTGTGCCCTCCTCACAAACCCAATTTCCCGAATCAACGGTGCCACGGCGCCCGCAATTACCTCTACCTTCCCCCTTCACGACGCCTCGCAAAGCCCGGGCTTGGTTCGCTCCTTCGTCTCCAGCAGTTCCTTCTTCTCAGACACAAGCCCTCTGCGAATTTGGTACACCGAAGAAATTCCTCCGGGTCAATACCCAGCCCCACACTGAGTCTCATCAAGAAGTAGTTCCTAGTTCGCAGTCTGCAGAAGAAAAGGAGCTGAGTGCATATATGGAGGGTGCGGATTTATTCCCCCGTCATAACGTTATCCCAGTGAAAACGGTACTTCCAAGGTGTGTCTGAATACAAAGACAACCCATGAAAACGTAGGTGCTGACCGCTCTGGTACCCAGCTGCAAGGAAGGACCTCCGGCGTTTAATTGTCCTGAAGATCAAGCCGAGCCTCCTGAACCCGATCCTCCACCTACCGAACAATGTCCACCGCCATCCCCGACGCTCATAGAAACAGTTGTTGAAAGCCAGACGCAAGAGTCCCCTCCCACGGAGGACCTGCTACACTTGCCACCTGCCCCACGCTACTTGAAGCCCCGATTGTCCCATGACTCCCATCCTGGTGACCTTGCAGACCGATCACCCGCGGAATACTCTCCGCCTCCTACCCAGGCGAGTTTCCCGTCGATCGCCAGCGACAGTCAAGACGTCGTATCCGGGTCAATGGCCATCAACAACTTCTTTAGTATTTTTGACGGTGAAGATAGTCTTCCCGCTGATTTTCCTATACCCTTACGGTGATGTCTCGTTCAATACCAGTCTTAATGGAATACGCTCATGTTTTCGTGAAATATATCCTTACTGAGTCAATTATCGATGGAGTATGTTGGACATTCAGGGGTTCTCAGTAGTTATATCAAGCTTGTGTGCTATCTCATCATTCGTCTCCCCGTCATCTACCATGGTTGGACGTCTAGCGAACAAAGTAAGCCTTGTCCTTCAATGCAAATGCATCTAGCCTTATGCTCTGTATAGGTTGCGATCGTTACTGGTGCAGGATCGTATGCATACACTCCACGCTCGTGTGATCACGCCTTAATGCTACTTTTAGAGGGATCGGGATGGAATCGTCCATCCTCTTTGCCCAGGAAGGCGCCAATGTAGTCCTTGCCGATGTGAGATTGGATGCCGCCGAGAAAGTCGCCAAGATCATCGCAAATAAATCACCTAATGTCAAGGCCATCGCGTTCAAGGCTGACGTTGGGAAGGAGGCAGATGTGAAGGCTTTAGTGGATAAGGCCGTTCAAGAGTTTGGGAGGTTGGATGTTATGGTGAGTTTTATGACTTGGCTTGCAAGTGATCTTTGGTTGATGGGTGATTTGATTCTTTGGGTTTAGTTCAATAATGCTGGTTTGCTCTGTTCCACGACTTCTTCCTGGATCGACGTGTTGACACCGATGTAGGTATCATGCATCCCAAGGACGACGATGCCCTCTCGACCGAAGAGTCCATCTGGGATTTGACGATGCAGATCAACCTCAAGGGAGTCTGGTGGGGATGTAAATACGCCATCCTCGCTATGCGCAAGAATCCCGTCGATGAAGCTAAAGGCCTACAAGTCGGAGGAAGTATCATCAACACCGCGAGTTTCGTCGCGATCCTTGGTGCTGCTACTCCCCAGCTCGCCTGTGCGTCCCCCCGTCCCCCTTGCGTCCATGTGGTTTGTTTGTTGACCCGGCTGTGGTGATAGATACGGCCTCGAAGGGTGGTGTCCTCGCCATGACGCGTGAACTCGCTGTCGTTCACGCTCGCGAAGGCATCCGTGTCAACTCGATATGCCCGTAAGTCTAGAACAGCTCAAAGTTCAGACCTTCGTACCGTGACGACTAATTGGTTCCCTTGGTCCAGAGGTCCTCTGAAGACTCGTAAGCTTGTTCTTTGCTTTCTTTTTCTTTTAGCAGATACAATAAACTCCGTTAGCTCTCCTTATGGATTTCTTGGACACCCCAGAGAAGAAAGAACGACGACTAGTCCACGTTCCTATGGGCCGATTCGGAGAAGCAGTCGAGATCGCTAAGGGTGCCCTCTTCTGTGCGCATGCTTCGTGTCCCTATATACCCGTCCCATTGTACTAATTTTGTTTTAGTGGCCAGTAGCGAGAGCAGCTTTGTTACGGTAAGCATGCTTCCCTCCAATGATCGAAAGCTAGACTCATGCATGTTCTCAGGGCACGGACTTCGCCGTTGATGGTGGAATTACCGCAGCCTACGTGACCCCGTTGGGAGAGCCGGTGCTACCACCACCTGCCAGCCTTGCTTCTTAGAGTGTGCACCTAGACCACATGGATGCATACGACGCAGAAGTTGAAGGAGAATCCACTTATTTCACCGTAGTCGCTAATGTACATACAAAGGGCTAGAGCGCATTTGCAGAACGAGAATAACCAAACGAAGATTTACGCAGAGACAGAGATACTCTCAACTTCCCACAGCAGCAGCCTCAAATCGCACCAGACGCAAAAATTACAACTCCTTCGAAGCTCTGACCTTGTCACCTTCAGCTTTCCTGATACGCGCAATTTCCATGCCAATTGAGTTGTTAATCTCTTTGTGTAGTTGGGGTTTGTACCCAGCCTTGAAAAGAAGTTCCAGATGGACGAAGAACGGAGCGAGAACCACCGCTACAAAGAAGCAATGAGAACACGGATCAGGGTGGAGAAGCATCTGCGTAGTACGTACCGCCGATGAGATTGTCAAGAAGAGCCGGAGCTCTCTTCTCCGCTAGACCGTGGCCGAGGAACTGAGCGATCCATGAGCCTACGTGGACGAGAGCTGCCTGGGTGACTCCGCTCTCGTGTTGGGCAAATGCGTTGGCGGTGAGGACGGAGAAGGCCAGTTGAGGGGCGTAGAGGACCTGGGGTCAATGTGCATGAGACAGCAGCGATACTATCAGAGAGTGAACTTACGGCAGCAACTGGTTCTAGCATCAGGTAGTAGAGGAAATACAGGCCGGCATGAATCGCTGGTGCGTTTAGATCGAATACAAGGTACTCGTTGAAGACGTGATGGACTTTGGGCACCGCTTCAGGCATCGGTATGCGGGTAGCCATGACTTGGAAGGTCCTAGATACTGTCGAAGTAAACTCAAAATTTACAAGTCGAATACGTAGCACACCATAGGAGTACGGGGACGAAGATGATGTGAATGGCGACATTGATACGGTTGGAATGGTAGGCACCGTAGAAAGTGAGCTGCAGGGAGTGCGTGAGCGTGGAGAGCGATGATTTACTGGATCGACGTTACCTGCTTGTTTACATCGAATAGCGACATGATGGTGGTAGATGAACAAGATGGGGTATGGCCGGGCTGAGCGAGGCTCAAGTTGCCGAGGCTCCTAAAACATCACCGCGCCAGGGCTGCAAGGTTATGGAATTGGTCCCTAAAATAGAAAGAGGGGTTACACGTACGAATGAGACATCATGTGATCTCGTCTTCATCGTGGCGACTTTTGGCTCCCTCGTCAGTACCACCGTCCTCCATCGCCATGGTTCGTTCAACCACAATTTGCAGAGTCTCGGATGCACTTCCCCTGGCTGCAAGTGTGGACGATGAAAATGTACTTTTGCCTTGCTCGTTTCATACCCGCAGACTCACTCATCCTCATCCTCTGTTAGACTGAGCAACAGCTCCAAGAACACAAACAACAAGTCAAACTCATAAGTCGTCGCATTACACCGAATGCTGAGCCTCGATGCTCTATTGAAAGCGGGCCTTTCACTCTACAGTTAGTCGACCCATGCACCATCTATGACACTCTCTAACTTGGTGTAACCTTTGCAGCTACCTTATTGCGGACAATGTCGTATATTTCGTCATAGCGGACAAGTCATATCCTCGGAAGCTTGCCTTCTCTTACCTCGATGAGCTGTCGAAAGAATTCGCCACTACTTACGGAGCAAAAGTAGAAAGTGTTCGGAAACCGTATGCATTTGTTGGCTTTGGTGCGCTCTGGAGTCCTTTTCTACCTCTTATTATACTGAGGGAGTTGTTCAGATACGTTCATGTCCAAAACGGCACGCTTGTATCAAGACACCCGCACGGCTACTGCAGCCAACTCATCGGGCCTTGACAAACTCAACGACGAACTGCAGGATGTGACGAGGATCATGACCAAAAACATGGAAGAACTGTTATGGCGAGGCGACTCTCTAGACCGTACGTATCGGCACCCTTACTAAGTTGCCCAGGTTCGCTGACCGAATACTACCATAGGAATGTCCCACTTGTCCACTTCCCTGCGCTCCGAGTCTGCAAAATACCGTAAAGCAGCCGCCAACATTAACTTCCAGGCAATGCTGCGGCAGTACGCGCCTCTTGCTGCCGTGGGCTTCATCGTAATAATACTGTTATGGTGGAGATTTTCATAGGGCGAGTTTATGGCTTTTTGTATAGTTGTTGTCCATACATTATCCTCTTCACTTCTACGTTTTAATGACTTAGTCTCAATTTCCGATGGCCGCATACGTCCAGCGCCGGCAGCGGGGTTATTTTGTGGCAGGGCCCATGCTCGTGATGGGACAATTCAGTCTTGATCTTATCATAGACGCTTGACAGTGAGGTCGAGGGCATCCATTTATACCTTTCTTTGTCCCTCTCACCCTCTTTCTCTCCACTCCTCTCATCCCGACCATGGCGTACAATCAGAGAGCGCCCTCGCCGTTCGCCCCAGAGAATCAGCCATATCGCGCCCATAGCCCATCGCCAGGCAATAACCAGATCTTACCAGGTTCAATAACCTACACAACTACGACCGGTCCTGATGGGCGCATGATATATCATCCTTTCAAGTGGGTTATGACCTTCCTTTGAAGCGATCTCGTTGCTGATCGCGCTATTTCAGAGCTGTTCCTGCGAGGTTTGTCGCGTTCTGCTAGTCTGGATACCTTTCTATATTGATCGCGTTGATCGATCCAGCTATCAGACCCCGAATGGTGTCGTTAGTGGCATTCAATGGATCCCAGCTGAAGCGACAGAGATACTACCCCAAGGAGCTCAACCTGCTACTGCTGTAAGGCTTTGTTGCATATCTGGACTACACTTGACTGATCTGAGCGCATATAAAGGAATTCGCTGCATCCTGGAATCGAGGTTACCTTAGTCGGGACGATCAGAAGGCACTTGGTAAATGGTGCGTCGAGCATTAGCATATATGATCTCTTTAACGAATTAACTTTGCGATCACAGGCAGAAAGATGAAGAGAAGCGCAGGCGCAAAGAAGAGAAAGAAGCCTCGAGGCGAATGAAAGACAACGAGCTACAGAAAGCCCGGGCTATGGATGCCATGAGTCGTGAACGACGAAAGAGTTTCAATGCTGGAGGCGCGTCGCCCATGGCCTTCCCCACCAGTATCTCGCCAAGTGGTGGTTACACCGGTCCATACGGTCCGCCTGCTTCGACAACTGGCATGTACGACCGCGATCGCTACGCTCGTGAGCGAAAATACAGCAACAGCGGTGTTGGTGGGCTTGCAGGCCAACTCGGCGATATGGATCTCGAACGCGAACGACTCGAACAAGTACAACACGCAGAACGTGAGCGCAAGCTCAGCAGCTCAGCTTTGGGCCGACCACGCAAATATAGCATGAACGATCCTGATCGCAATAGGAAAATCAGTGGAGGTTTGGGTGACCGCCCCGCTATCTATGGCGGAGCTGGTACTGGCGCGTATACCCCATCTGGTGCTGGACCGTATGTCAATCCCCGACCCTACCCCAGTGCAGGCCCTCCTGCGTATCCTCCAGCTGGTTCGCCTTATGCTGGTGCGTCCCCTCACATGAGGCCAACTTCACCTTACGTTCCCGGAGGGACCATGCCCACTGGCTACCCCGTACCACAACACCCATCCTCCTCCCCGCGCCCCGGGGCTGATCCATACCCTCGCTCGACTTCACCTTTCGTTGGGTCCACACCCGGTGGTGTCTATCCACCCAGCCATGTTATGGCCGGACAGCCTATCAATCAAGGTCAAGGTCAACCATATCCCCCTCGGTCTCGCGCGACGACACCTATTCCTGGCGCTGGACCGGGGCCCATGCCAGGTGGATATGCGCCATTCCCCCAGGCCGATATTCCTAGATCCCCTCGCATGCCCAGTGCTGTTAATTTCCCCAATGACCAGGCGAGGCTCGCTGCCCCAGAAGGCTTCTCTAGGCCCATTAATGCAGCACAATCTTTCACTCCCTTCGATACTATGAAGATCGCGGACATGGAAGATGTCTTGGAGCAGCTACCAAGGATGCCTTTGGTCTTGCAGACCCATGATGTGCTACTTGAAGATTGGCTTCGTATGACCCAGGTAAGTCCTCGATCATTTCCCAGTGTTCAGATACTACATCGGGCTTGATAGGACTTGGCCCTTGCTTGGAGCGGTAAACTTCCTCTTCCTGGACAAGCCATGCCTAAGCGAACGACACTCGCGGTCGACTTACTCGACTTGTGGAACACCTCTTTCTTCTTGGCTCGCGGAGTCGAACTCGTTCTGTACAAAGGTCGTGAGCGGCGCAGTGGTCGACTCGCAGGGACGGTGGATTACAACATAACTTCCTACGACGATGATGACAGTGACAGCGACTCCTCGTCTTCCTCATCCTCGTCCTCAGAGGATGAGTATGCTCAGTACGGAGCGTATGGTCGACAAGGCATTCCACCTGAAATCCTGGAAGCACGCCGAAGACGTAAAGAAAAGAAGGCTGAGAAACGACGACGCCGAAAGGAGAGACGCGCTAGGCGTAAGGCCAAAGCTAGGGGCAAGAGCTATAGCCTTTACTTGACTTGTGTTCCCCTCGGAGGGCATGCTTCAGCTGTTGGAAACCAAGGGCCTCTTCCGGGAGGTGGTTCATCATATCCTGGCATGATCGGGGCACCATCCCCGAACTTGAGTCATGGGCTCGGGATGGGTTATTAGGTCAACGTCGTCTTCTTAAGACAGACACTGGTGTATCAAACGCTATGCATACTTCGTTGTTCTCAAGTAATGACTGCATAATTAAGCAATATATAACATAACCATAGCTGTAACCAAACTAATGTGTTGATAAGATTTTTACCAACCTCGTCCTCGTCCTCTGTGGTTGTGTCCTCCACGACCATTGTTGTTCCCGTAGCCACCATATCCACCATATCCACCAGAATTTGACTGATCACCACCGTAGCCCCCATAGCCAGGATTGGAATTGCCATAGCCGCCATAGCCGCCAGAATCACCATATCCTCCATAATTTGAGCCATTATTATATCCTCCCCCTCCTCCAGAGTGGCCACCACCATTGTTGTATCCGTTGTAACCCCCGCCTCCACCTGAGTTGTTACCTGAGTTGTTACGATATCCTCCTCTATCGTACCCACCACCATTTCCACCTCGAGGAGCGCCTCGATGGGGTTGACCGTAGCCCCCACCGTACTGTTGAGGCCGATGTCCACCAGCATTGTAAACACTGTGTTGGGGATGGTTATGGGTATGCTGCCGTGGTGGCGGAGGATATGGTTGATATGACGAGTTTCCACCTCGTCCTCCTCCATAATTGTTAGAATAGCCTCCTCTGGGTACATAGGGTCTGTTGTCGCCCCATGATTGAGAATCCCTGTCGCCTTGAGAATTGCTTTCGCGCCATTGAGCTCGACCCTCTCCACCACGTTCGAATCCTCCACCTCGTCCTCGACCACGACCCCTGTACCCATTCCTTGTGTTTTCGAGGTCTTGAGCAGATAGGATACGAGGGGGACGTTTCACACCAGGAAGAAGGACGGAACGGTGAGGAGTGAGCTGTTTCGGGAAGAAGTATAGGACCGAAAGCGAGCGGTCGTTCTTGATGTCCGGTAAATTTTGGGTAGGAAGGGGAGAGTAATAAGTAGACCCAGGCAGGCAGTCTGGGTTTGGAAGTACACTTCCATCGATACCTGAGCTCAAGGAGCTGTCGATAGGAACAGGCTGCGAAGATTGACTATTAGTCAAGGACAGGAAGGTGGATATACGTGAATACTGACATCTTCACTCTTTTTCTTTCCATACAAGCTCTCGTAGAAGGGATAGATTGGATGCTCGTCGGATGCGAAAATCAGATTGTTTCCCCAGCGATTCCGCAATACTTCCTCTGGGGTCAGTTTAGGATAATGGACGGCCATTGCTTCCAACAGCCGTGTCTCATCGATGAAGGGCAGCAGAGCAACTCCTTGCCAAACCATTTTCTTTCCGTTCATGTCGATCTCAAATGATGTCGGATAGAAATCAAGAATAGGCGAGTTTTCGTCCGTCATAAGTTGATGGAATGGTTGTGGGATGTGTTGACGACTGGGTGATGTCGGTTAGCTCTTTGCTGACTACAAAAGACTGTGCAGGCGCATACCTAGCTGCAGGGAAGACACCCATGAGCTGCTCAAACGGTTTCGAAGGAGCGCCAGGCTCGAAGGTGATGGACAGCTTATCTAGGTCCTCGAAGTCAGCAGCAAAGGGGGCGAAATGGTAAGGGTAGAACCACTGCCAGGCAGGAGTCTGAAGATTGTGATGAGCAGACGCTTCACAATAAGAGGAGGGAGACATTACCCCTTGATAGTAGTAATGCAAGACCCAGCAGAGCCCTTCGATGTAGCACCTTGTAATGCTACGATAATATTTTGGGGTCAATTCGGCGAAACCAACATTTTAATCAGACCACGTACTTTTTTCTGGCTTCCCGATCTGACGCTTCAAGACCAAACTTTTGTCTGTAGTATCGTTCTTTATACCCAGGTTCCCAGAGTCTGGGGGGGTGAAGAATTAGTATCGGCATGGGGGAAAGCAAGTAATTCAACGACTGACTTGACTGTATCTTCCTGCTCAACTGTGCCATCAGCATTGACCTTGAGAGCCAAAGACTGATCGGCGGGAGCATCCCCATCCTCAGAGCCAGGAGCGATGTCTTCTTCGTCTGGTTCTCCTGGTCCATCCTCGAATTTTCGCTTAGTTCCTGTATTCTCATCTTCATCTGCTGGAGCACCAGCAGGCGCTTCGCTACTGTCGATGGCACTAGTGAGGAACGCTTCTGCATCTGCAGCATTTACAGCTTCACTCGGAACAGGATTATCAACCGTCATCATGTCATGTCCGTTTGTCTGTTCACTAGTAGAATTGCTCTGCGACGAGAGTCCGGGGATTTCGTGAGCATCCTCAGGTTGGTTTTCAGACGCAGATGGAGGTTGGGGAGGTGTGACCGACGATGTTGGTGCGGAAGGGGCAGGTACAATCTTTTTAGGCGAAGATGATACACTGGGTTTCACGGGTACCAGACTAGCTAGCTCAGCTTTCAACACTTCAGCTGCGCTCATATTGGCCATTCGTATTGCGGCACGATTGGCAACAACATCACGATTCGAACCTGCTAGAGCTGTGGTCGCACTAGCCATATATTGTTCTGACTCGGCGGTGGGCTTCGCGCCGAAACCGATCGAGTCTGCCGTGGCCGCAAAATCAGGGCGCTGGGGTAATGGATGGGATGGGGCAGTAGGGGCAGTAGTCAAACCAAGGCTCGGAGAGGGTCCTGTAGAAAAGTTCTTTGTATTATTGGCCTGCTCTATCTTACGGCGCTTCGCGTTCTGATCTTGCCGTTCCTCCGCTAGAAACAGATGGGGTCAGCATCGTGAGCCCAAGGTGACATAAACTTTCGTACTTTCACGCCTGCGTCTAAAAATGTCATCCTCTCGTTGGGCCAGTCCCTCCAATATTATTTGGGCGTGATGGAGGTTCATATGACCATGATTCGTGAGGTATCCTCCCATTCTTGGTAAGACTTGTTTCCAAATCTTCAGCAAAGTATCGATAGCACCCTCTCGAATTTCGAGGGATGGTAGATGCGGGAGGAAATCATTTCCAACAAAGAAAATGAGCAGGACCCAATCGTCGATGGCTTGTTCAAGCGAGAAAGGGAACGGAAGCCCAGCGACATCAAGTTCGACCTCAAGATACTCGCGTAATATTCCAACGTCGAGGAAGATGAACGGTTTCTTTTCCATAGGTACTTTCTTTTTCTCGACGGGAGTTCCAGTACATTGAGCAGCGCGATGTCCCTCCTGGCCGCATATCCGGCAGGCAGTCGGGCTAGTATCCGAAGCAAACACATCTTCTCGCAGTACTCGGAAATGGGGTTCGTGAGTGGCCAATGAAAGCATAATCAAATCAGCATCCTGGAAGTAGGCTGCAGTCAGTATGGGGTACAAAGAAAATGGAAATATGGACCAACCAAACCATAAATGACGTGACGAGTGTTCGGATCGTACGCAGGATTGGTGCGTTGACGTCGGATAAAGTCCATGATTTTGTGTTCACCTTCGCCGGGAACCGAAGCGTCAGATATGATCACTTGCATCTAGAATACGGTCAGTGGAGGTAGATAGGTTTCAAAGGTGTTACACGCACTCCTTTCCAACCAGCATCAGTATTGATTTTGTGTGCTACCCAGTACCGAAGGGATGCAGCTAAGAGATCCATGAACGGCGTGCCTGGCGTAATAGCATTGGAGTCCCAGGCTTTCTTCTCCTTGTCGGCTTCAGAGAGTGTCTTCCCCATAGCTGGATGTTCAGGAATGAGTCAGATACGGCCTTCGATACTAGAAACGGTACGCACATTCCCATAGCAAGATAGATTCTTGGCGGGCTTTTTCCTTGTCGGCAGCTTCTTGGGCAGCCCGGAAGCGACGAGAACGTTGTTGATTCATTTTGGCACGGGGGGCAACCCCGTCTTGATCCATGAGTCAGTACGCGTAGAAGCGCAGCGGCTGGGGAAAGAACTCACCAATCGCCATGAACAGAAGTCTACGAGGCCGCACCATGTTGACAACACGCTCGGTGTATTTGAAAATCTCAACCATCATGTCTTCCTCAGTCTCCGGAGCCGGCTAGTGGAACTTTTAGTGGTATTCATTGTGCATAAGGGGAATTGGTACCTTTCCCTCTGGATGCGTACATGGATGTACCTGTTGCACAGTGAGCACGCCATTACAAAGAAGGGGGACAAGTACGCACGATTCCATTCATGTCAAGATATAAATGATCAAACTCAACGCCATTTGGATTCGGATGTGCCATGTTTATTGGGATGGTGACGCTCTCTCCATCTTCGCTGGGAACTTTGATTTCTTCCTCTTCAACGACCGGGTAGACTGGCGTTCACATATCAGATGCGTAGTAATATGTTGGGGAACGTTCAGACTCACTGATTTTAGGGTACTTCTTGCTGAGCCATCGAAAGAGAGCGGGAACACCCTAGGATGATTCCGTGAACAAGACACACAACGAGAGAAATCGAAGACCGACCATTTTCAGCCAAGATTAACAACGCAGCCCGCGTAGCGTATAATACAAGAACTGATAAGTTTTGAAGGAGGGTGACTTCCCGGCGTATCCGACGGTGCAATGATGGGATGGTGACTGTGGAAACTGACTGGGGTGGGTTGGCTTACTAGGCTAGTCGGAGCGCGCGCTGCTCGTCTGATGAGCGCTTAGACTACTCCCGTTCATAGGAGGTCCCTACGTCACGTGTTCTCAAAGATGACTCGTTTTGAAGATCGCGTACGACCACAAAGATAACCCAAGAAGGGCCATATGAAGATGGCAACACCTGATACTGAACACTTTTAAGG